>VXAZ01007995.1:3429533-3573276 GCA_013399875.1 Gymnorhina tibicen
ATGTAATTAATTCATTATCTTTTGCCACTCCCTTCATTGTAAAGCCCGAAACAAACAAACCCAAGGCCTCGTTTGTAGCTTTCGGAGCTGCTTCACTTTTCATGGGAAAACACAGGGAGAAAGCTGAGGCTGTGATCTTCAAAGGCATAAAACCCCACAGTTTTGCTTTTTCTGTCCTGATTTATGCCACACACTGTTCATCAAAGCCCAGACCTCAGTGGAAATATCCTGGGAGCCTGGACAAGGTGTAGATACCCGCCTACCTTCCCTGAGCCACTGCCTTTATTTTTTATGACACTGAAAGTCCAACAATAAAGCCAACAAAAATTCAGTGTACATCTATCAGTTCAGTCGAGGAAAAAAAGACAGAACCAGACAGCCAGATTTAAAAATAAAATGAAAGAAAAATTATTTTCAAAAAGCCCTCTTTCCCAAGGAACGCCCTTGGAAACACAGCCTGACAGTGGTGGGATGGACAAAACCACACCATCTGTGTTTCTAAGCAGCCTGGACTTCCCACAGCACATGGGTGCTCTTTATGGGACACCTGGGTGAGCAAGGGTGAGATCGCAGGCTGCAGAGATCAAATAAGCCCACGATCAGAGCCAGATAATAACTCGAGGACATGGAGACATTTTGTGCTGCCTGCAGCTCTCCTTGCTCTGCTGGTAAAGCCAACCACGAGCTGAGCCATATTGCCCTATAAAGCTCCTTATCAAGATTTCACATCTGGCCTGCACATCTTAATTTAATGATGATATGGTAGCATCCCCTCTCCGCTGCACAGCACAAATTATCACGTTGCTTTCTGAGGACATAAATCTCATTCAGCATTTCTTCCCCTTCACAGAGTTTTACAGGCCAGAGAGCAGGATAAAGATATCCACCTGGATGCATGTAAGGAGCTTCTTATGTGGGCAGTGACTCTGAAAAGCACCGGTTCCTGAGAAATGCTGCAGCCTTGTGTAATTAATACCTTTCCCTAAACTGCCTGTGCCAGGCTGCAGGCAGAGGACTGTGGAGGTTGGTGTGCACCACCTGGGAACGTGGTCCCTTTTGTGCAGGGCCCCTCAAACCACCCGCCTGTCACTGGGACTTATTCCTGTGAGGTTTTTCTGCAATAGGAATGCAGAAGGAAAATTTCTGGTGGGCCCAGTCCATGGTGGAGGCAGAGCTGAGCTTCTCAGCCACCCCATAACAATGTCTGGCTGCTGCCACCTTGATTCCGTCCTCACCCCGACCCCACAGGAAAAACAGTTTTCTGGCTTCATGAGTTAAATCAATAAAAGGGGAATAAATTCCCAGCTCCATAACGGGGACAGTGGTGTCCACATTCCCATTCTTTCTCAAAACTTTGTTATTATGGGATGGAGTGTTAAGGATCTGTCAGCATTTCTATTACAAACCTCAGTCTTTAGAGGTTTATAAACGCAGCCATTTAAAATAACACTGCATTAAAAAGTAGGTATGTGAGTTGTCAGCAGTGGTGTTTCTGTTTTCTTTAAGATGGTTTAAAGACGTTTTAGCAGATTATTAGCCTTAGAGAGGTCAAAAATAATCAGAGGTGGTTTTTCGGCTACATTTTTGGCTATCTCTGGATAAATAATGGTTTAATTTGAAAAACGTTGAGTACATAATATGAACTGTCTTTAAGCAACAACAACAAAAAAAGGGAAAAGCCTCAGTTAATGGCACTATCTATGTTTTAGAAACAGCTCCTGCACATGCACTGGGCATGCTCAGCTTTGAAAGCTTTCCCTGTGATGTGGGTAACGGGATACAACAATAGTTACATGGATGGAGAGGTTGTTTCCATGACCTGAGCTCACCCACATCACCTCCAGGGGACAAGCCATCCCCAAACAAGGGCTGTCCACAAGGAAGCCACTCAGGATGGGGTGGCTGGGGGCTCAAGGAGGGGGCACAAGGGTGATACCTTGTTGGGACTACCTAAGAACAGAGACTAGACAAAATTAAGAGAATAAAAAGCAGTTATATTTATTGAAGGGCCTTCAGGTACATTTAGGGCAGACTAAGTCCCCCCCAGGGCTACACCCAAAAAATGGACAACAGGTCTCAGGTTTTCATACTTTTATAAGTTCGGTCCATTTGCATATTGGGGGTTAATCCTCCAATTACAGCTTCAGGTAATGAAGTAATTTTACTCCAAGTTTGCTCTCCCCCCCCAAATTGCTTTCGTTTACATTTTTCAAGGCCTAGGACAGTAAGGTGTCCTTGGTTTCCAGGCCTAGAGAAGAATTGTTTTGTCTGACCAAAACGGGAGAACAATAGCTAACAGGCTATATGGAGTTTAGAGTTATACACTAAAGAATTACGGGATTACAGATATATAAAAATATAGAAGCTAAAATCCTAAGGCATCCAGGGTACCTCAAACCCTCTGTCTCAGCCCAGCCTCCAGCAGCCACTAATGAACAGAGAGAGATCTGTGATCCCATTTCACAGCCTGGGATGGGCTGCTCCATCAGCTGGCGGGCACTGACAGCACCAGCACCTCCTCCCACATGAGGAAGCCCAAGCCATGGGTAGTGTAAACTCCAGCAGCATGAACAGAGAACACGGATAATAGACATTTAAACCTTCATCTAGGTGAGCATTTGGACCATCTCACCCTAGGTGAGCAAGGGCCGCACTTATGTCCGTGACCAGAACAAACATGGGTTTGGGCTGGCTCCTGGCGTGGACCTCAACCAACTGAGGATAAGTCCTGGAGACCTCATGGTCTGTGAAACCAAGTGGGGAAAGACTAGAGAGGGAGGGAGAAACTGCCTCAAAAACTGCCTGTGTGCCATTAAATGCTGTTACCAGCAAAAAATCAAAATGGTGTTTTTAGCTTTCCCTTCATGAAGAAAATTACAGGCCTGATATTTTGTTACAACAATAATTGCCCCTGAGATTGGCTTGCAATTATTTGGTGAGTCTAACCTTCCAAAGCGAAATGACAAGAACAGCAGAGCATCCATGGGCCCAGGTAACAGCCAGCTTAACAGCTTCTAATTATTTCCCATCAACTCTTGATCTTCTTTACCTGACTTTTGCTTCAAAGTGTTTCAGTAAAGAGAAGATGGCTTCAGCACTCACTATTTATCTCAATGTCTTGGTGAAAGTTTTGGAGCACTTTCACTGGGCAGAGAGTAGAGACTGCCTGTGCTGCCTGAAACACATTTTTAACTAACAAAGCAGTGGTTTAGTGCTAAACATATTCTATCAACCAGACATGACACTTGAGTTCTTTCTTTTGATACTTAATTATTAATAGCCTTGCCAGAATATCTATTTTGAAGATTGTCCGTACATAAGAATTTAATGAAAATCATGACTGTGGACTAGTTACACAGAGTAATTGTATCAATGTAAGTTTCAGAGAGTGAGTCTCTGATCCCGTAATAAATAACCATTTTCAGAGCTGGATAAAAATAAATGTAATCAGGATTACATGATGAAAAATGTAAATAATCTGATTTGTTTATTCTTCCCCAAAACCCATCACTCAAGAGTGATTCGACAACAACACCCCACTCTGTCCTGAGTAAGTGCTACAGCTTGCTGAAGTCTTCTCCTGAGATCCCACTGCTTCAGCACCCGCATCCTGAGAGCTGATCAGACCCACCCTGGAAAGGACCAGATGATATTTCCTGCTCTGTCAGCTCTGGGCACATGCCACGTGCTGCCCTGATTCCCATTCCTGATCTCCTTTTCTCTCCCACGTCTTCTGTTCCTTCTATAACTTAATCCTTCTCTCTCTCTCTCTCTAGCCCGCTATATATTAAAATATATATACATATATCTGATCTAGTCAGCCAAGATTACATTACTATTTCTATTTATTTATGTAGCTGTATTTCTGTGAGCCTGCAACCAAAAAGGCAACAAAAAGCAATGCCTTGAGTAGCTTGTCCGTGGTGGGGCTTGCCTGGCACTGCCAAGGCAGGGAGCTGCCCCTCTCCCACATGGAGACCTTGCCGTGACTCAGCTTCAGAAGCTGTTTTCTGGCATTGCTCTCCTTTTCTCTTTCCTTTTCATATGGGCTTTTCCTTGGGACTGGGTTTTGCTTTCTCCTTCCAGAAAGAAAGTTGGAATCCAGCAATAACAGTAGCAGAAAGAGCCCCAATCTGTCTTCATTAAAACTTCCCTTTCCCAGAAAAGGCAGTTTCGCCATCTCTAACATTGTCTAACCATGGTCAGAAAGGGGTTTCATGACAATGGAGCAGTATAAAGGAAGATCGTTCAAAAGCAAAAGCCCTAGTATTTTGTATTTCAGATGCTTTCATGTCTTTTATTCTGCCTTCTGGAGTCAGAGATCTTTGTATTCAAAGCCCCAAATATTATTTATAGCACTTTATGGAGACAGAGCCATCAGCACCCAGGCTGTCCAGACCTCTTCATCCCATTTTTGTTAGTACTGTACCACAAGCCCACGACGTTTAGCAAATGCGAAACCAAGATGCGGAGGCACAACAGTACCGCTTCAAAATGAGCCTGTGCCTTCCCAAACCCCACACGAGCATCCCGGCCGCTCTCATAGCCTTCCTCCCTCTGAGGAAGCACAGATTCATTATTTACAAGAGGCTGGTTGTGCTATCTCTGTGCAGTCACCCACAGCACCTTCTTACAACCCACCGCTGCAGCTGATCTGGATTTTTGCACTTTACTCCACTGGAAAATCAGAATTCGACCTGGTGGTTTCACTTCTTGCTGGTACTCAGGGTCACTTTGTCACCTTCAGCCCAGGGGATTGACATTAATCCTGCAGCACCGCGAGGCAGCCATCGCTGAAGAAAAATTACAGGGGTGATAAACTCTGCAAGAGAGGATGAGGCTCTCATGCCTTCACCCCACTGATTTCTGCTCAAACCTTGGAGAAGCTTTTACCTTCTCCCTGTCCCCCTAAAACCAGTCACAACAAGCACTGGATCAACCCCAGACCACAAGCCATGAACCACCTTCTGTAAGCGGATACATTTTGTATTTAATACCACGGTAAATTAAAAAATGGCAGACCACATCAAGCTTTTATTTCACATACAATAAAAGGGTTTCCTCAGTCATAAAAAAATGGGCAAGGAGAGGGGGAAGAGGCCACCGCACAACAAATTCCTTCCTTACAGTCTGGAGAATATGCGGGGGCGGGTTCAGGGGGAAATTTGCCAGTTAATAAAATGTTGTGTATGAATTATACATCAGGACTGGCCCCAAACGTGAACCAGACACGGTTTGGTGTGCTGGGATCACTGCACTGGCACAGTGCAGGATCACTTCCAGTTCTACAAAGACTCACATAACCTTTATCTCCAAGGTTTAAGCTCCTTCTGCCTCCAGTTAAACAGTGAAGGACGTGTAAGTATTCACATGCTGAAGGACTTAGTTTTACAAAGACAGCTTTGTCTGCAATGATTGTCTACACCGAAAGAAATACTAAAACAATAGAAAACAGGACAATTGTTTATCCCCTTGGTTAAAAAAATTATGTGTGCATCCAAATACATTTGTCTTTAGATACACTTAGGCTTTGCCCCATGCTTTTTTCTGATGTACAAGGTGCAGATGTTAATAATAAACTTCTGTACCCAAAATTCACACACATCAGTGGAGGAAAACCCATTGACTTCAAGGGGATGTTGTAGCAGCCCAGGAATCCAGCTCTGCCGATCTTCCAAACTGAAACCAAAACTGATTCTAAAATCACTGCAGAGATGATGTTGCTTTTGTAGCATCTCTGGCATTACCATTGGCAAGTAAAGGATTTGTGTATTCTGCACATTCCCCACACTGCTCAGTGCCTCCCAGCGCCACAACAGTGCCACACGCTCCATCGGCAGCACGGTACGCACAGCCCTCATCCTGAACCCTTTGGATTGCCGGTGCGAAACCCCAGACAGGACGCAACAGACCTACGGATAAGCTTCCAGGAAAACCAAAACAACTCGTGTCAAGATGGAAAGCAGTGTATTTCTACACCCCAGCTGCCTAACCATTAATCTTTTTCACGCTGTATTTATCTGCTGCTCATAACAGTTTGTTTTATAACTCTTGTTTAGCTCCAGTAGCCTTCCAGACTCGCACAGGGCAGTGAGATGGTGTTTGTGCCTGCCGTGCTCACGCAGCCGAATTCGCTGCTTCGCTGCCCAGCCAGGACAGCGTGGGGACCACTGCACGGGGACATCCTTTTCCCATCCCTGCCCCTGCTCTCCGTGGCGCAGCAGAGCGCTGCGTTAGCGCGGCTGCGGTGGCTTCAGCGGGGGTTACCGCAGCGGAGCGAGGACGCTCACTGCTGCGCTGCACAAACACCACGTCACGCGCTCCCGCAGCTTCCACACCGCATACCTCCCATGCAGCAACCCTGATAAATACTTCAGGGGAGGAAGAAAAAGACGGGGGGGTTGGGGGGGTGGGAACAGGATATTTTAATTGACTTGACACTAAATTCCACTCCCCGCATTGAATCAACTGAGCATTAAATTCATGTGTCTATTATGGTATGTGCAGATGTGTCAGGGTACACACGTTAAGTGTTTCCAGTCGCTCTCTGAGTTATTTTCTTGTTGAATAAAAATCATGTGAAACCCATTAAAGGAAAGACCAACAGAATTTGATAACAAGATGCAACAGCTATCTAAGGTTTTTGAACAATCCCAACAATTTCAGGCGAGAAATATAACTTTTCAGCACTTCTTCCTAATATTCACTAGAGGTGAAGTATTTCCTGGAGTGGAACTGAGGGCTTTGGTTTGTTGGTTAGTTTTGGGTTGTTTTTTTTTTTTAATGCTACTATATTAGCTTGGTTCATTGGTTTTTGGTTTTTTTAAAGAATAACATAAAGGGAAGATGAAAAAAATTCAATTTTTTTTTTACATAAGATCTTAGATAAAGCTGAATTAAAATCTTTAGACAAATAAGATATTTAATTTTTCTGACTTAAATATGTTTAAATTTTCTTTTTTTTTTTAACCTGCAAAATTGAAAGGAAAGGCCTCAAAACGTTTTAAACAAAATATTTTAGTTGACCAAAAGGAGAACTTTTTTCAGATTTTTTGTACATGCGAGAATTAGAGATTTTAATGAGAAAATGCAGAACCTCTTGGAAAATTGTGCCGTCAAAAGGACAGAGGAACCACAATGAGATCATTTCTGTTTAAAAACAAGAAGGCTAAATTCTCTGCCAGCCTAAGCCCAGCAGAGCAAAGAGCATCAGATCAGGTGAGGGTTTGTCCTCCAGAAAGAAAATAATCTTTTTTTCTCGGAGGTAGAGCATCCTCCAGGCTGGTGCGAACCACCAGGATACAGCAGAGGATGTGGCCTCACGCTTTTTAAACAATTCCCATCAAAATGCCGGCGGGAGCCAGCGGGGCTTCATGGCGGTAGAATCCCCTTCTCCGGAGTGGGGATTTGTACAGATCAGGCTTTGTACTGGAATGAAAGCAGCAAGTCTCTCTCAGGCCACCAAGGTCCCTGAAGTCATTGCATTCATTTGCACAATGTCCAGCATTTCTAAGCTGTTGACCTCTTCTTTTTTAATTCCTTTTTTTTAAATTAAATTTATGGTTTTGACTGCTGAGGGATGAGTGAGATGCTGCAGAAAATAGAGTCCGATATTTCCCTTGAATCCAAAACGATCTACCACAGCAATTTTCATTACTCCAAGAAAAAGAGAGAGAGAGAAGGGAGGGGAAAAAAAAAAAAGAAAGACATTACTTCTCTGAATTACACGCCACTTTCATAATTCTCCCTGAAGTACCACACAGGGACTGTGTTGAAGGGAGGAAAATGAAAACAGCTGTGGAGGTTTTGGGTTACACTGCAGCTCCGTGCTGCCTTTGGCCCTTGCCCACCAGTGCAGTTTGTTCTAATCCTGGTCGTGAATGTCCGTATTTGTTACCGCTCACTAAGGCGAGTCTTCTGCCTCTTGGAATAATAAAAACTGTTGTGTGCTTATCTGCTAAGCTTCTCCGACAGTTGCAAAAAGTCATCGAGTCAGCAACGCGCCTGGCGCCCGGGGCCGTCACTCAAACAGGCTGCCCACGCTGGGACAGCAGCACTGTCAGAGGGGCTTGGGACTGCAGGGCTGGGAGCCTTGGTGTCCTCCCATAGGGCTGGCATTGTCCTCTCATCCCAGAGCTCCCCTTTCTCCTCTTCATTTTCTTCCTTTTAATTTCTGCTACGCATGCCTCCCAACAAAGAAGGCATCTCTATCAGTAAACCCGCTCCTAAAAATAGGTTGCACCATTTTCTGTAGAGATTTTGGCTCCCAAGGCAGATTTTGGTGAACACAAGGTGACGTATCTTCAGCACTGCTGTGACTTAGAGCTGCCAGCCCTTCACTTTCCCATTCTTGTCCCCATCGTGCTGGCCAAGTCTCTCCATCCCTCCATCCTCCGCTCTCCCTTCAGGTCCACTGCACTGCCACACTATTTCCTGCTGTTGCACTCCTATTTTCTCACTAATCCCTGACTTCCTCCACACTCTCCAAATAGTTCTCCTCGGCCTCAACTTTATTAACTTAAGCTGTTTATTCTTCCACCACTAGAAAGTAATTCTGTGCATTCCCTTTTCCTCCTCCCTGTGTCCCCCTGCCCCCAACCCTCAACCTCTCTGCATGCTGAGAAGCCATTTGTCCCTTTGGAGAACTGCATGTATTTTTTCCCCAATGCATTTGGGAGAGAAAAGTCGGGGAGGGGGAAAAGACGAGTTCCTGGCAGCTCCCCACTGGAGGATGGAATCTGTTTTTAATTTAGGTAGTTAAAACTCACAGCCCCGCTGGAATCTGAAAGAGGAGCGTGTGTGCGTCTCTGCGTGTGTGGTTATACGGGCGCTCATTGTGTGTGGATGGGACAGGGCGACACGTTTATGGTGAGTGTGCACGCGTGGGGCTCTTGCTTGTGTGGAAAGGGCTGTGCCTGCCCTACATCCGTGGGAAGCTGCCCGAGCCTGACGTTTCTTTCCATGCAGGAAAAGCCCAGGAGAGCAGCTGGCTGAAGTATTGCCCAGCTCCACCACCAGAACCTGAAAGCCTCCCCCCGGGAAAGCCAGCTCACAGCACACCTTGAAGGGAAAACATAGACTGGAGAGCAGGAGCTCAGCCATGACCGTGGATTTGGGAGCATGAGCACCTGTGCTTAAGCACCTCCAATCCCAGCCAAGGAAAACCAGCAGGCAACTGGTTTCTACTGGCACACCTCTCTGTAGCAGAAACATCAGAGCTCAGCTGGTTTTTATGCTTCTCAGCCCCTAAAACCTGAGGACCCCTGCTTCCATGTGCAGCACATGCAATCTCTATATAAAAAGTCATATATAGAACTACACGTGCATCCATACATACGTACACCTACACAGATTTCCACACGGACGCACGCAGGACTATGGAAAGCACTGTGCTGGGATCCCAAGGCAGTGTGGAGGGGAGGCTGGGCTAATGCCTCTGCCTCTAATGCAGGTCACTTCCTCTCCGGATCCCAGCAGAAGTGACTTATTACAGGAGCTTATAAAATCCCCCTGAAGAATAATTGCAAAATGAAACAAATTGCGTTAAGTGGTGGCCAATAATTTCACCGGGGACACCAGGGCTATTAGACCAGCCGAGAAGGTCCTCGTTTCCCCTCCACTCTCCTCCAGCTGGAACAAGCCCTGTCTAAGGGGCAATGTCATCAAAGCATGTATTTAAGGGGTGATTAATTGTGTCTCCATCAAAGGGGAGCTTTTTGTCGAAATCTGTCTGCCCAGAGCTGCTCGTGGCAATGGGTATATCCCAGCAGTGGGGCTCATCCCTGAGCAGTCAGACCTTCTCCCAGCACCTCTCCATCCATCCAGTTATAAGGTTTTTACAAGGGATATGAAGCCACCTTTTTGCAGAATAAACCCACCACTCCATATTTTACTGAGGCAAGGCAGGGAGCAGAGTTATTCAATTGGCTGCTGCTCCTGAGGGATATCTGGATAATATTCTCATGTCTTCCCTAGTCTCTAAACTACAGCATGCACTTCATCTGCCCACTCCTCTTTGGCCACCTCAGCTCCTTGTTGTTTTTCTTTGGAACTCCTGCATTGCCAAGGGAACAAAATCCCCATTGCGTTGACCAGTATTTTTGGCATCTGCTCAACAGCTGACCCAAAAGGAGATATTCTTTTGAGGGGAAAAAAAAAAAAAAAGAGAGAGAGAGAGAAAAAATAACCCAGCACATTCCCTCCCCCTTTTCCTTCTTCCTCCAAAAAAATAAAATAAAATAATCACAGAAGTGATGAAAAATGGGCCATGTGTAAAGAACTGCAGACCCCAGGGGTAGCTCTGGATTGAACTCCCTATTTATACACAGTTTTACATTATTATTTACTACAGTAATCAATGTAAAAACACTGCCTACCCTAGCAACCCCTGTGTCATATGGTGTGTATACATCACCTCTGGGAAGCAGGTCAGCTCTATAAAGAAAATCAGCCATATTTAACGTGAAACTCTGTAGTTTTTACAATGTTTTTAAAAATGTTTTACAACATGTAGAAATGCTTCCATAAAAGCAGACTTATTAATCCCAGTTTTAAGCTGTCTTTTAAAGTAGAGTTTTCTTACACAAATATTTTCCTTGTCTCCACACTGCTCCCTGCCCCTCCTTTTAAATAAAGTTATAATAGAAAAAGAAGCGGGTACTCAGACAGGGAAGGCAGATCAGCACCGTCCATCTCCAGTGGACCCCTGATTTCCCCCCAGAAGATGTAGGGAAGGAGGATGGTTGCCATTCCTGGAGGAGATAACTCTCCTGGGCACTATCAGCAATAGGGGATATTTGCAGGATTTAACATGTTTTCTTATGCTTATCCCAAAGACTTATCCCCAAAGACTAAGAGTCTTTGCACCAAATGTGAAGTTTTCAACCAAGAAGCCTAAATTAGGAACCTAACTGGGCCCCTTCCCCTATCGAGGAGGGCTTCCCACAGCTCAGGTCTGAATTGCCCTCTGGAGATGCCTGTCCCTCATTAATGCTGGAAAGACTCGAGTAATTACGTGTCTAATTTAGGAACGAGACGCAAAACAAAGCCAGGCCGTATTCCTGGAGATGTCTCCCTACTCAGTACCCACCACCACTCCCTGCTGGAGGCCCAGGAGGGCTGGCTGCCCATCCCACTGTGCCCAGGCTCTGTTACACCTTTTCCCCACGCGGTGGGTCTGAGCTTCCCACCGTGGGGTCAGAACTGCCACAGGTCCAGCTGAGAAGGGACATCATCATGCCACAGTCCAGCCCAGGTCTGCACAGGGCTCCTGAAAGCAGTGCTTCAGCTCCTGGCTACCTATGGAACTGCAATTCATTCCTTCACTCATGGAGAGGAGCAGAGAGACACCAGGAACACCCAGCAAAGGTACCACTCCCACAGCAGAGAATCTGGGCACTGCAGGTGGGGCAGGAGTGCTGTCAGAAATGCCAGCACAGCCCAGCAGATCCCTGTATGTGTGCCCTGGGAGGAGGCTGTGGTCCTCCCACCTGAGTAAAGTGGCAGTCACAGGAGTGAAATCCATTTTTGCAAGATCATTCTTAAATCTGACTGGCAGCATCTTTGAGGAACACCACAGAGCAGGAAAGCACTATACAAACAGCAGCTCAGGATTACTGCTTTAGAGATGACCCATATATTAAAAAAAAGTCCATTGCATTGGCATTTAAAGTTTCCATCAGACAGATATATATAAGTTAAATCTCAGGAAAAAAAAAAAAGCTGCCCTGTCCACCTCCATTGCTAATCCTTACAGTAATTCCCTTGAAGTAACAGCCCGTTTCACAGAGAGCAAAACTGAGATATGGAGAACTTGATAACTTGCCTGAGGTCACACATTTTTAATAAATCCTGACAGCCAGTGTTCAAAATGCCTCACATCTTTACAATAAGGACTGGATGCTGCAGAGTTTCATTAATGGGGGGCAGAATTGCTGGTTCCTGCCATCTGGCTGAAGCTATTCACACCCACCACCAGCCTCATCTCTGTAATAAGCTTGACCTCTGTGGTGGGGGGATGCTGTTTATCTTCCCCCCTCTGCGACCCCACTCCACAGCTTCCCTTGCTGCTCCTTCATTGGACCCAGATTTCCACCCTGCCTGCTGTTTTTCCAGCAGTAGCATTTTGGCTCCTGGCAGACTGGAGAGACATTTCTGTCGGCAGCTCAGGAATTCCCTTTGTGTCTTTCCTGAGTTTAGGCTCACCTTGATGCTAGACTCTGACCCCTCTTTAATGCAGAGGAATGTGTGAAAAATTTATTCCCCTTTTCATTAAGAACTCATTTAAATTCACCAAAAGGTGACCCGGCTCCCTCCACTGTGGCTATATTGTTCTCTGAGACGCTGTTTTATTTCTGACTTAGAGTTCAGTTGAAAAGTGAGATCTTACTTCCACTGATCTAATAGTTTAATTTTTAGCATCAGTGATGAATAAAATGATGCAGAGACATGTTTGAGGTACGTTTCTTATACTCATAAACAGTTTGACCAGCTATGAGGAAATGCTGCATGTCCCTGGGTGTAGTGTCCTCCTTCTGGCTTGCTTAATTAAAAGCTCTGGTAAGCACAGGAATTTGATTTTCCATTAAAAACTTGGAAAAATACTTGGTTTGTTTATTTGTTTTTCACTACACACAAAACGAAAGCCAAACCCATCATTTCTACTCCGGTTTGTTTTGTTTTCTTGACAAGTGAAAAATCAGCAATCCTAGATTGGAAGTGTTCTGGGAGCTGATCTGGAAAAGGTGCCAATGCAAATAATGTCATCCTTTGTGCCAAACAACATCCAGAAAAAAATAAAAAAAAAAGAGAGAGAAGCATTTTTCATCCAAAAAGCACTTTGGAAAATCAAAGCCCAGTTGTCAACTCACTTTATTCTCAATCTGATTCTTATTAATGTCCCTTAATCTCCTGTGTGCTCAGTCAGCACTGGACGTGTCGCAGCGCTGTGTGTCACTGTGTCACTGTGTCATGGCTGGCTGTGGGCACACCGTGGGGATAGGTGGGGCTAGGGGCAGCACAGGCGTGTCAGAAGAGGCAGAGGACCTCATAATCAGCAGCAATATAAGAAGCAGAAAAAGCAGTAGCTTGTCACAACTCCTAAGCAAAGGGAAGGTGAGGCAAGGCAGGGAGGAAAAAGAATACAGGGGTTGTAGTACTCCCCTCTCCCTCATTTAGTTCAAGGCTTTTCTTATCCCATATGCATCAAGACATGCTCACCAACCTATTCAACATCATCCCTCTCCAGATGATGAAAATTACCATCCATTTCTCCCAGCACAGAAGGACTACCAGGTAGAGGCACTCATGGTGCTCTTCCCTCCTGCTCCACTGCTGATGTCCCCAGTGTGCCAGGAGAAGCTGGCTATCCTGTGCAAGCCACAACCAGCTGCGTTTCTCCCTGTTTGTGCCACTTGTGTATTTGGTTTGCAGAGGTGGGGGGAGGAAAAGTCTCTAATACAATTTATTTTTTAAATTAACCTATTTAAAACTATGGATGCCGACTTTTCAGTAGTCTTCTGGGGGCTGTTACAAAGGGGCCCTGGTTGAAATCTATCTGAAGGGAGTTAACCACAGCCCTTTGCTCACACATGTGGTATAATGTAAGCTCTTTATTGCTTTTCTTTACTCCCCACCCCCCCACACACATTTAAGATACGCAGAGTAGAGCTTTTCTAAATATCTTACAAGTGCGTGTGTGTGTGCGCTGGATTTATGGCAGAGAGGGGAACCTACTTCTGCCCTCAATTAACAAAACCCACGAGCAAGAGGGACTCAACACCAAGCTCCACAAAAGATCCCAGGAGGGGGATGCTGGAGCAGAGTGTAACACAGCCTAGTGATACTTGGAGATGACAAACACCCCGGTCTTATCAGGGAAAAAGAGTTCACAGCCCAGGGTTTCAGGGGAAAGGGAGCCAGTGCACCAGGGAAGGATGCCAGACTCAAGTCTTGTACATCTCCTTCCAGAGAGAGAAAAGCTGGTCTGACCTTCTGTGTCTAAAGCTCAGTCCTGCAAAGAGCCAAGGCTTGGGTTCACCTCAAGGTTTTGGGCAGCCAGCTGAGGCCCACAAGCTGGGAGCAGGGTTACCTGACACCCCTGCTGGGGTCAAAGGACACAAATCAGGCCTTAGAACTCCCCTCCAACATCTCCTGGAGGCTTTTACGCCTCTCTGCTCCCTGTCCAACCTCAGGGGCTCAGGCTGGGTGGTTGCAAGCCCAGCTGAGTTTCCTCCTTGGCACCAGGCCCTGCTGCAAGGCAGGGCTTTGGGCTGTGAGCAAGATGAGCCACGCTTCATCTGTCACAGCCAAAGACAGAGCACTGGGAAAGGAATACGTGGAGCCAGGACAAATGTAGGTGTTGACAATGACATTTGTGTTTAAGAGTGATGAGCAGCTCAGGCCACCTACTACATGGTGATGCCAGATTCTGGCTCCTTAACCATGGGAAAGAGACTGAGAGCTGCGCTTTAATCCTTCAGTTTTGGCACCTCATTGTCACACCCACCTCTTCCCTTTGACCATCAAGAGCAGCCAGGATCCGAGATCACTGGATGGGAGATCAGCTGAACATCTGCTCCCTGTCACACCAGCTGCCCTGAAAAGGTCCTCGATCCTCTCTAGCCACCCCTTACCTTAGCATCATGATTTCCAATTTTCAACAGCAGCTTTTTCAGATGCCTGGAGGTGTCACACGTTGGGTGGCATCACGACAGGACAGCAGCTCAGCTGGTGTAAATCAGCCCTGACCAGCTGAATCCATCAGTTAAAGATTCAGCTCAAAGCTGGCATCCCAACGCTTAAGATTCCACAAACTGCAAATCCAACCTCATTTTTAACCTTGTGGGTTTTTTGGAGCTCTGATTTGCTGTGCGAATGTGCTTTTAACGTTGTTTTTTCCTTGGTATGTGTGTTATATTAGCACACACGCACCCTGTATATGCAGAAAGTCTATAAAACAGGGCACTCGTATAATTTTAAAATAGACAAATCAGTTTAAAGCATTAAAGTAAATCTGGTAAAAGAAAATCTCTCCTGGGTTGACATTTTGTTTGCCAAGTTTTAGCTTGGAATGAATTTTTATGACTGAGTTATAAACCCTCGAAAATAGTGGTTTATAATGGAAATCTTGACAAATCCTTAACACAGGCCCCATTGTAACATATTCTGTACATATCCCATTGATCTACGGTAATAACAAGTTTTATATAAAACATTTTAACCATGGGAGCGACGTGGTTATCTTCAGGCTTCCAAAAATATTTTTCAAATAAATAGGTGGCTTTTTCAACTGGGCAAAATCAAGGAATTGAACATCAAAAATGACATCTAAATATTCATCTGGATTAAAGAAAAAAAAAAAGAGAGAGAGAAAAAAAGTAAAAAATCACAATAATCCAGAACCCATGATGTTTCTTTGGCTGAAAAGCAGCCAGTGACTAAGCAGCAATTCTGCTCTGATATAACTCTCAATGCAGGATGGGGTATTAGCCATGAGCAACAGAAATTACTTTCTTAGAGGATTAGCTGTAGGCCTGAAACAATAAGCAACTTAAAAAGCAAGCTATTCCCTCAACAGGCAAGCTGATAAAACTGGGATACAAAGGATTTGTGTGCTAGGTACTCGAACCTTCCTTCTCTCCTGCCAGACACTTGGCACCTTCGCTCCAGCAGCTCCTCTGAGTTGGGCTTAGCCCAGCCTTGGGCTACCTGCATGTCTAACCCAGGTACGACCAGCTTTCAGCTCTGCTGAGACCAGGGGTATGATATCCATGGGGAAAAGAAGCAGCTGGAGCTCGGGACTTTATCCTGCCCCTGGTACTGCAGTGGTGGTGATGGCGCTTCAAGGATGGGATAAGGTGAAGGGCAGGGCAGGTGCCTTTTCCCAACACATTTCACACTCAAAACCATGTTTGACCAGCACCACCACGCTTGATCCACCTCTGGACTCCAAAACACAGGAATCCGCAGGCAGGCATCCCTGGGCATGGAGAAAGGCAAACACTAATGTTCAAGGCAATTATATCTGCAGAAAAGCTTTAGCCCACTGACTAGAATATGCTGAGACTGCAAGTACACAACTCAAGCAGCAATAAACACTGTCCTCCTTTTTTTTTTCCTGATAGTATTCGAAGTTCTGCCTCTGAAATATTTTTAAACCATGAATCTTCGCAATATCTGAAAAATTCATAGACATCATTATTTAGCGTTACACTCCTCTCATTAGTTAAGGAGGTTCAAGTTCACAAGCAAGAAACTGAGGTACATAATTATGAGAAACCAGGGGTATTTGGGCTTTTTGAAGATATTTAGGTATTGAACCAGACATGCAATCAAGATGCCAAGAGCTTTTGTGGAGAGGAGTGCAAACCATTGGTTCCAGAGAGGAAGCATTTAACGTGATGTGTTTGCTTTAAGGTATTACGTCTTGTCCAAGCAAGTTTTCCAGGCTCTCTTTTGAATCAATTGAAGAAGGCACCAACATGAGATTATTCAGACCATCTTAAAAGAGTCACAATAAATCTCTTCCTGGACATACCTATCTCTCTTTTCCCTGATACAAGGGTACCTAAAGAAGAAACCCTGATAAGGCCCCTGGAACGAGCTGAATGGCTTGTCTTGGCAAAGCAAGAATTTGGACTTGTGCCTCCATCGCCCTCGGCAAGTCTGAAACTACCTCATTTACATCCAAATAAAGGGAAAAAATAGGTATTTTGAGTGTATATAAATGGGCATATGTGACTTGATGGACTTAAAGGTCTTTTAATCCTAAACAATTGTCCAAAATAAAGCTGCTTCTATGCAGACAGATGCACGTGCACGGAGAGAAGTACAGTCGCCACAAGCCTGATTTGCCCTGACTAACAAAAGCAACTTCCTCTTCACGCAGTCATCCCAGACCATGGGTCTGAATTCCTGCACTTGCATCCAAGGGAGCGAGCCATTTTCATCTCCGATGCATTCCTTTTACTTCCATTGAAACCGATTACCACACTGCCGCTTTAGCATGAACATAAATTTTTCCGACTTAACATGTTGCTTTAGGACTCGGTTCCACTCGACAGTAGACTTCCATATGTGCTGTAATGTTTGTGTTTCTAAGCAATGCCTCGGCAACCACATCAGGGTTGCCGAAAGACGAAAACGAAAAGCCTGCTTTTTAATTTTCTTTTGCTGGCGATCTCGGTTGGAAACTCGAAGTAAAAGAAGGTCGTCTATCTTCCCCAGAAGAAATGTAGCCCATAGGGCCAACATGTTGTTAACACACACCAAAAACATTTTGGTGGCATGCGTCTATTTTAGAAAAAAAAATAAATACTCTTCACTGGGATTAAGTTGGGAGAAAAAAAAATTAATTTGCTGACACGTGAGTGGCACAGAAAAAGATCTTGTTCTTGTGGAAAATGCCAGCAGGTGCTGTCTAGGGATGTTTCTTTCTTCTTAAATCCCAGAGTATTTCCACACAAGCAGGCCTGGCAGCATCCTTTTGCACATTTAGTTGAATGCTTGACAAATTAGCTGCATAAACTTGCATAAGTTCCATTTCGCAGCCATTAATGAGTAAGAAGGAGTTTATTCAGATGCCTTGACCACAGAGGATAATAACTTCACTTTCCCCTTTTTTCTTTTTTTTTTTTTAGACTGAGATCTAAATCTCATTGCAGTCTATGGAGAGATACAGATATTTTAGGACCATTATGAAAACCTGGTCTGACACATACTACAGAATTTCACTCAGCTACTCCTGTAGCACAGCCTAGAATTTATGCTTGACTGAAGACCAGCCCCATTATTTTGCTGGGCTATGAGAATCAAGCATTTATGCCTTAGTTCTAGAAAGCATTTAAACACATGCTGAAGTCCCTCCCTAGTCAATAAAAGCACTTAAACAAATACTTTGTTCCTGCTGAAGTCAACTGGTTGTTGACACAGCGAGTACCTCGCTGAGCAGAACAGGCTGCTAACGGGGAGCCTCAGGGAGCTGCGTTGCTGTACTTTGGAGCTTAGAAACGGGGGTGCACTTCTTCATTTTTACAGCAACCAAACAACAGACTTTCCCTCCACTGTGATGTTCAAGGATGTTAAGATTTGGTCTTGCCTGGAGCCAGGGTGCAAAGCTAAATATGTATATGCGCATATATTTCAGTGAGGAACAAATATCCTCAAAAGCTTCCTGTCACTCTTTCGACAGTGTCCGTCAGCCAGGCCACGAGCAAGCCTTTTCAATGCTTCTGTTGGCAGATATTTATAAGAAATTCAGCCTTTGCCAGGGCCCAAGTGGCCACTTCCCCACATCCCTCCTCACTGCAGACACTCAGATCTGCCTATGGAAAAGGACACCCAAACTCCCACAACATCTGCTTCCACAACACCGAATGCTCCAGGGAGAAGTATTCCCCCTGACCCCCTCTGTCTGGTGGTTGTCTCCCCATCAAGAAGACCACCCTAAAGTAAAGCTCCAGCTCTTTGCCCCGCTGTCCCCATGGAGGCTCCCCCTGCCCCAGAGCTGCGTTTCACGGCACAGAACCCACTTCTCCGCACCTCAGTGAGGCTGCAGGATATACTGGCTGCCTCTGCCTTTCCTCTTCCCCATTTAGAAATTTATTCTAACCTCAGTGAAGTGGTTAGGGGCACTTAAGAGCCAGTTATGGCTCATTAGAGGCTGCGCTGGGTTAGTGGGAGGGAGGAAGATGCTGAGAGCTGCTATGACCAGGTTTAGTGGCATTTTCCTCCCCCCTCAATGGTATCTGGATTCAAAGGGGCAGCAAGACCTCTGGGAAAGAATCTAAAAAGGAGCAGACGGGGTTTTCTCTGTGGTCCACAGCAACTGTGACATCTCCCCTTTGAAGCCCAGCAGCAGCAGTCCAAACCCCGACTGCTGCTCCCCTCTCCCCATGGCAGGGAGGGGGTGGGCTCTGTGCACCACCCCCAGCACCCACGTCTAGGGCAAGCAGGGCTTGCTCTGCCCATGCTGCAGGGCAAAGTCCCATAGAAATGGAAGTTACTGTAATTATAGCTTGTCGGAACATATGGTTTCAGGGATCTTTCTGCGTGTAAAATGCATGAATATGCATCAAAACTAGATGTCACTGCTTAAGTTACATAATCCTGCACAAACATATATTTAAGAGGGACCCGACATCCTCTGTTTTTTAAGGGGCTTTAGCTGTGATTAATTCTCTGAGCTTATTAATCACAACATGTGTTAGTGTTTGATAAATTGCCCAAAAGTTGCATTAGCTAATAAGTATAAGAACAAAACGAAATAGTTTCATCTGTTTTTATAATAAGACAAAGAGCATCATGGGAGCATACACGGTGGTCATGAATAAAAGAGAAACATTCATTTATGATAATTGGTTTCAGCTCCCCGTTTGGCTGGTTCTTGTGACCTAAATGTATCCAGTTGTTTCCTTTCTTTCCCGTTGGTTTTTGGGTCACTCCTAATGGTTTAATTCAACAAAAAATGTCTACCATTTCCTGTAACCTCTGTCTTTTTT
Source organism: Gymnorhina tibicen (assembly GCA_013399875.1). Classification (NCBI taxonomy): domain Eukaryota; kingdom Metazoa; phylum Chordata; class Aves; order Passeriformes; family Artamidae; genus Gymnorhina; species Gymnorhina tibicen. The sequence goes on from VXAZ01007995.1 coordinate 3,449,033, forward strand.
CATTCCTCCTTCCAAAATGTTTTTTTTCTGTGCAGCATCTAGAGAAATCTCCCTCTCTCTCTCTCCCTCTGTTTCCTTCCAAGTGAACAAAGTCAATATTGTTGACAGAGAAAAGGTTTAACTCCAGGCAAAAGGAAAAAAAAAGTAATAGTCATTTATTTGTCTCCACTTCTGAGTTCACAAGGGTTTTTTGTTTGATCCTGGCGGTCAAGACTTTGACACGGAACATGCCCCCTCTGACCATGAACAATTTATGGAGGGAGAAAGAGACAAAAATCCTCATTCATGTTTAAGAAAGCAAAGGAAATGGCTGTAGATTAATATTTGTGCATTTGTAGCAAAATTTCTGATAGGTCTGTAACACATTCAACCACCCTAGTTGAGAAACACAAGAGGCAAAATTCAGCCCTGGAGAGTTGAGTTTTGTTACTCTTGGACACCTTTCAAAACATCAGCCCTCATTCTGCTTTTCTTAGGGCAGCTTTTTCCTCCAGCAGCGAGTGAAAAACATTGTATGGCATTTGCAGGGAGGCGGCGCACGCTGGCAGGGGTTACCTTGCAGCGCAGGCAGGGAGCACTTGCCGTGGTCTTCCCATTTGCACTCATGCCTGACACTCCCTGAACACTGCAAAGTGCTTTTACATCTCCCATTTACCCTGCTCAAAGTGACAAGGAATGAATTTTCCAGCACGAGGCCCTGAGTTCGAGCTGGTGGGAGATGTGGTGCAGCACAGCACTGGGATGCCAGAAGGGTGTTAGCAGGGATACCCTAATCATGTGCCATGAGGAGCCCTGTTTCATCACATTAAAACTTTTGGGGCTGAAATTCTCCTTTGCCAGGTGTCTGCCTCCAGCAGACTTTTCTAGGAAATCACAAGGAGGGTGGGAGAGGGGGAGGTCTGGCAGTTTTCCAACACGAGATTAGAGAAAAGTGCTTAGTCGATATAAAAATTCTAACAATTATTTTTTTGGAGTCTCTCTCACGCCTCCATCTTCTGGAAAGGAGACTGGAAATTTGGTGTCACCCTGGGAACAGGGATGTGCCTTTTACATCCAAATTTGGCAAAGTGAAAAGCCTTTGAATACATCCCACTGAAGATTTATTAGCCTCTGGGAGAAAAACCTCTACAGATTGTGTCTGCCTTGATCTTGCTCCATTTTGGGGCTTCTAGGGCTTGCTTCTTCTGGGGATTGCTCAGGACTTTCCTTGCTATAATTCCCTTCTTGGCTGCTGGACACGACTGTGGCTCTGGGCACCAGAAGAGAGAGCAAGAAAGCCATCCCTGTCATCTCAGCCCCTGGGCTCCCACCACGTCCCTCACTGCCCAAATCAAGCAAAGAGGAAAGCAACAGAACTGCAAAGCAGGAGAAATGGGGCAAGGACCAGGGAGAAGCCAGGAACAAACACCTGGAGGGAGAGACTGAGCCCATAGGGATGCTTGATATGACATCAGGGAATTGGGATGAGGCAGAAAAACGAGCCAGGATAGTCTAGCAATGATATATAATAAAAGCATAGATAAAGCATATGCACAAGGAAGGTGATGAAGGCCACAGATAAGGCCTTAATTCTCATGTTTCAAGGCTTCTGAATTTCAGCTTTAATTTCTCATGTAAAGCAGTTTGTGTCTGTTATTATTTCTAGAGTACCCCGAGCTCTCCACCAAACAGACCAGGAAACCAAACACCAAAGCATCTTACTGCTACACCAAACACCCACTGAAACAGCTGACAGGCCAAAAAGAATGGCAGGAAGACGTAATTAGAGGGCAGAGATAGTCAGATTAGAAAACGCCATAATTTTGAGTATGCTGATGGTATGCATGAGGTGTAGTGAACTGCAGCAGTAAATCAAAGTCTGCTCTCGGAACTCTCACACGGCTGCTATCCAGAGACCCTCTGGCTGGAAATCATTTCCCCACAAAATCACGGGCATGACATAAATATTCATGTGATTTTAACTATACAGTATCTAGGAAGTTTTTAACCCTTAAGAACCACCGTTCCTTGCAACCTTGAGCAGCAGAAATTCTAGCTTTCTGTTGCTGAAATCCGTACTTGCCCATCGCATTACACGCCTCAGAGGCTGAGGCTTTCAGAAAAGAAATCCCAGCTGGAGAAACTCCTGCTAAAGTCATGGGCATCACCAACACTTTGTAAAGTGGCAGTACCCACTCTTAAGCATGCAGTGGAGGCTGGGAGTATAAATGTGTTCAGGATATGATAGGACACATTTGGAGAGGACAGCTGTATCTGCAGCTAGTAAACACTGAGGTCTAAGCACAAATTGCATCATGTGCAACTGCTGGAGGATGCTGGAGGACTATTGCTGGCAGCTGGGTCCAGGAGCTCTCCATCAGGGCAGGTTTTCTACTCTCTAGAGAGGCTGCCGCAGCTGAGCTCTTTGTCACAGCCTGGATCTGGAATGACCAACCCTTAGCTCTCGGAACAACAACTCACATGTGCCATCACCAAGGGTCATGCAAAGACTCTCCCGCCCGCGAGGGAGGAACAGCCACTGCCTTCCCTGAAACAGTCCCACCTTGGCTGCTCTGGTGTGGGGATGTATTTGGCATAACCCCCATGCCCTCTGCAGCATCACCCAGCACAGATAGAGCCTCAGAGAATTTGGCTGCAAATCAACGCACCTCCCCTACCAGTACAACAAAGCTTGTGACTGCAGGAAAAACAGCATGAGGAAGGGCCAGAGAACTCCTTACACGTCAGAAAATTAAAACCCACTGTCTAGACAAGAGATCAGGAATTATCTTAAATTTCAAGCAGTGATAATTGACCAAGGGGACAGAGAAGGAAAAAGGAGAAAGCCTTTATTGACAAAAAGGATGATTCTTTTTGGGTACATCATACCAACAAGGGGAAACTATTTGATTTCACTGTTAGTGCTGCTAAAAGATGACTGCAGCAAGTTTTGTTCCTAGTTCTGCACTTTCCTATCATGGAAAGCCCATGTGTTTCATCATGTACAGTCCTGGTGCCAAAACTTCTCAAAGGAGACAGGTTTGTTACTGGACAGGACAGCTGCTTTGTGTCTGCATGCACGAGTCATGAATGAACACATGACTGAAGGGAACTGCAAATCTTAAAACACGACAGGCATCAAAATGTTATTGCATCCTCTCAACAGCTTCAGAAAACTGTTTTTATCTAAGGTTATCAAACCAGGGATGACAGCGGAGCCGATTTCTACTCAATAATCACAGAAAACCACTACACCACAGACTTTCCAACAGAACAGACTGAGTACCTTTGTGGGGGAAAACTAGCACAGTGCAGAATACTCAAACACATTATGGATAAGGTTTAACATCCAAATCTGCAGCTACTTCAGAAATACAAAGATGTACCTTTAGCAATAGACTCTGGTTCAGTATATCCCACTTATCTCAATAACACTTTAAGATGAACTGCATTCTACACAAAAGCAGGCATGACAGCAAACTTTGCATTTACAAAGCACTTCTGTTCCCTGTTTTAGATGATCACATCTCATTCTTGAAGGGGACTTTTACACATCTCCCAGCTGCACAAAGGTTCTACATAGCTGTTGGTGTGTGGGTTTAGCTGCAAGAAGTGACTGGCTTTAAATATTATCAAATGATTTCAATTGGATTAATTAAGCAGCTTCCTTACATCCCCAAACACCCCCAATTAACCATGCAGCTCTAGGAGCACTGGATTTCCATCTTTAGAGATGCTGGGGTGAGCCTTTCCATTCATACTGAATTGACCATGAAATAAAAAAGCTCACTCTCTCCTGAAGTACAAAGAATTAGGCTACTATAAATAAGGCTTGGGCTGGATCTTGCTCTGCACAGGGCTCTGCACAGTCACTCATATCTCCAGCTTACACACACTAACAGTGAGTGCATGAAAACAGCTGTGCCATTTTTCCATGTCATTCCACTCAGCCATGTGCTTCTGAAATGGTTCCATTTCATTATACGCCTGAATATGCTTTCTCCTGTTTCGCTGTTGCACCAAATAAAAGATATCTCTAACTTAAAAAACAAAAAAACCACCAAATCCCAAAACAAGTGACTCTTGCATGAACACATGAGCACATTCTATCATACTCCTTTTATTTTCCCCTTTTACTGACCTCTCCTGTGTGCTACCCAGTTCACTGAAGGGTGTGTTAACATGCACGGCGTGTCAGTGTATTTCCATGGGTTGGGATTTGGGAGAGGTTTTGCATATGAGAGTAGGAATCGCTCGCCTTGCAAGCTATGTGGATGACATGCTTCTCGTTATGACAGACAACCTGCTCTGTTCCCAGCTGCAGGGTGCTCAAGGCACACGTTCCCTTCCTTCTGCCAGGGGCTGGGGCTTCTTTCACAGGTGCCAAATGGCAGCTTGGGGCGGTTCACCTGATGTTTCCAAGTCCAGCATCAGGCTGCCATTGTCATGACCCTGTGAAGAGCAGCTCTGCCAAAAGGCAGAGGGACAGGATTAATAAAATATCCAACAAAAAAAAACTTCCAGAAGCGGCACATGAACCACAGCCAGGTCTGCTTCAGCAGGGCAAGGCAGAAAGGTGTGTCACTGCAAAATGCCCTTACAAAGCTGCCACTTTGGCAAGATGAGGTCCTGCAGTGTGGTCGCTCTCCTGGCACTACAGCCCCTGAGAGACTATTAAAACTGAAAAGTCATTCATAGAAAGGAACATCAAAAAAATACACAAATCTTAGAGAAAACCTCTCCCTCCTTTCAAGGGACTCCTTTGTGGGATTAGGGGTACTCCCACTTCACACCCAGCACTGTGTTTCAGGCACAGGGAGGGTCTGCAGGAGGGACCATCCCACAGCATCCTGAGCCAGCTGCAGGTGCAGCACTGGCTCAACCCAGAAACCGGGTGAGGGTGCAGAGCAAAGTGCTGGCCTGGTGTCTTCACAGGATTTGTTTTAAAGGTCTGCAGTTCTTCACACCTCAATCCAGCCAGGCAGGCAGCAATGCCAAAAGATGGCTGTGCAAGCTCCTCTTGCCTGCTGTATGGAGGAACTGGGATTAACACAGCACAGGATAGCAAAGTGCCCCAGGGTCCTCCAGGTGAAAGATGAGAGATGGAGGTGACAACCCAGAAATAGTGGGTTTTGCCATCTTAGCAACTTCAAGTCTAACTTAAAACCATAGTCAAAAGACTAATGATAAAGCAAAAGCCTCTGCCAAAAAATATAGGCAGGACATTCCTGCCAGAATATATGTTAAAGAAAGACACACAATTATTTTTTAGAGTTGCTGGCACAGTGCTTTCAGGAAACCTTTCCCTTTAAACACTGAAATTAAACAAACACATGAAACGCAGGGAGAAATGTAATTACTTTATAGCTTGACTTTGGTCTATTGCCTTGGGTATCCAGTTCCTTTTCTTAGTGATGTGGAAACTCAAATTCCCCCCTAACAGTGTCATTAATTCCTTGGCCTGCAGAGCCCAGCTTTCCTGCTGCATTTTGCATCAGGAAATCCCAGCTGCCCGCACCTTGCTCTGAAAATGGCTCTGCAGGTGACAAAGGAGCTCCTGCCCTGCTCCCAGCACAGGAAGGGGGCAGGAGGGCTCCCCTATCCCCCCTGAAAGGAGGGGATTAAAACAATTGGGTTGCCAAAAAAACAATTAAAGACCCAGGCGAAGATCTAGCTCCTCTGACCTCCAGCCCTCCCAAAACTCCCCGCGCCTGCCAAAAAAAATGACAAGGGGTGTCTATTTCTGCTTGCCTTTTCCCTAAGAAAAACACCTCCCCCTCTCCCTCCCCGTGTCCCCCCATGGCTCTTCCTCCCGCACACAGTCGGGGCTGGCTAAGGTTCATGTTAAATGAACACCCAGTCCTAAAACACACCCGGGACGGCATCCAAAGGCTACCAGAGGCTGTCGAGAGACTCCCACTGGTGCGGGCGAGCTCATGTGCCCCCCACGGACCACCCGCCCACAGGCCAAGAGCAGCTTTAATGCCCTGGAGAGAAAGCAAACGGGTCTGGGGGAGCACAGGGAGCCCCGTGGGAGCAGAAGCATCTCTCCCGTGCTTACCTTCCCCCTGCCTTGCCTTGCGGGATGCTGAGGAAATCCTCACCGCTCTGTGCCAGCCTGACTGGGCGGCCATCCTAGCTCCTTCCCCGTGCCCAGGCAGCTGCTCCCGAGAAAACTTTTCTTGGGCACTGCACAGAACTTCCCAGCTCTTTTCAGACTGAAATCTTTCGAGGTCGGTCCTGGAAGCAGCCCCGTAGCTGCCTGCCCTTTGCAAGCTGTCATGCAGTTTAGCAGGAACCCAGCCGGACTGTGTGAGTTTATATCCACCCCTGTGACACACACACACACACACACACACACACACACACACACACAGACACACACACAGAATGTGCCCGGCATCTGCAGCAGCCGATGCTCGATTTATCCCTTCCCTTGTTGCCAGTGACTGACATAAGTGCCGGGAACTCTTGGTGGAAAACTGCTTATGAGCTTTGGGCCTGATCCAAACCCCGCTGAAGACAAAGGAAAGACTTGTGATTGCTTTGGAGCTGGCTTTGGATCGGTCCCATTATCTCTGCCCCGAGAGCAGTGCACAAACAAAGCAGCAGGGACTTGGGCACTGTAAGCCCGTGCCCAGAGGCCCATCTCATGTGAGGAAAAGAGAAGCAGGGAGGTGTATCTGAGCCTTCCTTCAAACATGCATCCAGAGCCCTCCCAGGAGGGGACTAGCCTAGGGAACCGCACGTGATCACACCACTCAACCCTCACTCGTGGGTGGAGATGCCCTGCCCAGGAGCAGACATCCACATTCCTCTGCTCAGGGTTGCTATCAGCCATACAAAACATCCACAGCCAGACCTACATCCAGACTTCAATTGTGCAAATCATCCACCTCGCAGGCTGAGTCTGCTTTTATCTGTCAAACACCATCAGTTTGCACACTCCAACACTGAGGACATTCATGTGTCTCACAGGACACAAGTGTCCCCATGAGTTCTTCCCGTTCCAAGACAGACCAAAAGAGTAACACTCTCAGACTCCCTCCCACCTAAAAATCCACAAAACCATTTGTTTTGTCAACAATTAAGCAGCAATTTGCATTCTTCCTGGGTAAGAGGCTGCCTGCAGAACTGAAAAATTATTTTACACTGTTTCATTCCACTTCTCCTGGCAGCACTATCTTTCTCTTAGATTACTAAAAGAAAAAAAAAAAAAGCTAAAAAAATAAATTGTTAAGTCATGCTTTTCTATTTTAAGGCATTTGTTGTAACTATACAAGGCTTTTTTCCCACTGGGAGAATAAATGAGAACCATGAATCGCACCAAACTTACCTAAGAAAAGTGCAAAACAGTTCTCTGTCCTGGGATTACAGAGTTGATGACTCATGACCCTTTCTTGTAGAGTTCAGGCTACACAACTTTTGTAGCATAAACCGATTTCCATTGGAGGTAAAGGGGTTTTAACTAATGCCCTTCCACTTGTGCCAATCCTTGTGTGGAACCAGGTACACTACACTATTGACAGCTCTTCTCGGGAAACTGGCAAACAGCTTCCTCGCACCACAAGTTTAAAAACACATTTGAATTCCCGAATTCATTTTAACAGACTACCACGTGTCAGTGGAATGACAATAAACAGCAATGTGGATGTCCTTCAAAGGAGAGGAGCAAGAGCCAAAATGAGTTGCCCTTGGCTCTTAGTACAGAGGCTGAGGCTGTGATCTGGCTTGTGTCTGAGGTGGGCTCAGACCCCACAGCAATCACCTGGCTCAGCAGTGGGTGGGAAGGTGTGACAATGCACTGCCCTGCCATAGAGCTCACCCCAAACAGTGCTGGCCTAAGGCTGGCACAGCTTAAACTGTGCTCGGATACCCTAAAGAGGGTAACTCTGAGGAGCAGAGCAGCCCCAACAAGTTTCAAAGTCTGTTGACATTTTTGTGATGCCGAACTCTGAAAATCACAGCTGGTGTTGGGGGTCAGGTAACCCTGAGCTTGAAACACGCAACACTAAGTTATTTTTCAATCCTGGCTTGAACTACGGCTTTGCAAAAGCCTAAGTCTCTAGGATTTCCCACCCCTCATCCAAAGAAGTGGAGAAGAGAAAGTGAGGATTTAAAGGGAAATAAGTTAAACCTCATAGCATGTAAAATGAATTCCCTAACCAGAAGGGTCTTGCCACATCCTCGGAATGGTGTCACGGCTTGAAAACATGCCTTGTTTCTAAGCTCATTTACTTGCTAGGAAAACTCAGCCACTAGTATGTCTTAAAGAAATCCCTAGAAAGGCATCTGCAAACAGTTGCACTGAAATTTCAATTGCTGAGCGTAATTCACGGCAGAGCGAAACCCTGGAATCTCTGTGAGTGCAGGGCACAAATAGCTCAAGGAGGTGTTTGGTACGAAGGAAATGGTGATGCTTCTTCCATTTCCCATGAATATCATATGCACTGCTTCAGCCATATGTTGTGTTGAATCTGCCACATTCTTCGGTGGTGGGCACAGATGTGGACAGATCTGACAGATCAGGGTCTTAGGGTCACACAGGAGTAAATTGGGGGCAGATGATTTGAGCGTCACAGCTTATTTTTAGAAAAAAAAACGGGGGAAAAAAGATCGCTAAGAATCATTTCTACCATGTGTCCGAACAAGAAACGCATTTATCTCACCTAGTAAAAACAAAGAAGAGTTTCTCTCAAATAAGGAGTTTGTTTTAAGAGGCTAACAAAGATTGTTCTATGCACTCTATAGATCACAGGTGCTGCAGGGAAACATAGACTTTGCCATGTATTTCCGTGCTTCATTAACATGTATTATTTTCAGACAGTCTCCAACAGTGCTCCAGCTTTACAGGCACAGAAGTGACTCCTTTGACAAATAAGCAAAGTTTCTTCTCAATTGCCTGGCTTACACTGTTCTCTGGTTATTCCTCTGATTAGTGCTATTTTGCTTACATGTGCACTGTGGGTGATAAAAGACATCAAGGAAATGGAAAACTCTTTCCCAAGAATATCACCACTGCTAGGAGATGGAACAGAAAACAAGGAAAAAGGAAATCAATGCCTATTCAAGCCCTATAGGCCACCAAAATATAGCAAAAATGTAACAGATTCCTTCATGTCTACTCTTTACACTTGTAAGAGCATATTACACACACACACGCTTTCTGCCTCCTGCTGTACAAAGTTTAAAAGCAGGGAGTGAGGATGAGGTCACATTTCTTCATGAGACCCACAAACTGCCCTGCCCAACATTCACTCGTATGAGATGAGGCTCTGCAAAGCTAAGGCAGAAGTCAAACCCAAACAGCATTTGCCAAGGCAGGACAAGGAGAGTGTTTCACAACACTGCCTGCCACAGGATAGGGCTTGCAAAGGCTGCTTTGAGAAGGAAACCAGGAGAAAACCCTGGACGCACTGGGATGGGTGCTGATGGCAGGAGTGCCCCAGCCAACCCAGTCACGTAAGTCTTTGTGTTATGGCCATGCCCAGTCACTTGCAGTGGATTTTTCCAGGCCATCAGCTCAAATTACTAACAGCCAGCATGGGACATTTTAGTTGTATCAAGTAGACATTTACCCTGCTATGAACAAACCAGCCCAGGCCCCAGACATGCTGGAAATTGCTCAGAGAACAATGTCACCCCTTTGCTCCCCAAGTCCGGTGCTCTCCCGAGCCCGAGCAGGAATGGGGTGAAGCTGATCTGAAGCAGAGCTGGAGCTTTTCCATTTCCTCTTACAAGTCACTGAGGAGTTGTAGGTGCAATCAGTCTTTTTTTTTTTCCCCCTATGTTTTCCCTGTCTGTTTGGCTAAGAATAAATGGCCTGGATTGATAAAGCGTAAACTCTACTGATTTTCCTGCACCTTGAGGTTTCTCACAGGCTGCTTCTGGTTCTTCAGAGGGGTCACACCAGCTGGCAGAAGGATTCAGCTGGGATTTAAGCTGTGTGATGCTGGGCCAAAACTGTGTTAAGTGTAGCTTAGTGATTAAATTGTTGGAATAGGGATCAGAAAGCCTGGTGTGTTGGGTAAATATGGACATTCCAGCCCAGCCATCCAAGCTCTGAGCAGGGATCATGTCACTTAAATCCTTTTGCCGGTTGAGATTCACAGTGCTGAGACGGTGACAGGCAGGTGGAGAGGGTGGTATTTTGCTGGCCCAATGCTTTGGGGTCTTCATAAGCACACTAGAGCTGTGTTTTGCTCAAACACCTGGCACTGAGCATTGGAGCCCAGACAGAACTGCTAGAAGAAAACAGAAGCCAGACAGAAGATGGGATGCTACAAGAATTGAAGACACTTCAAAGCTGACTCTTCTTTTCTGTGGGATTTGTTTTCAGCTGGGTCAGCTTCCTGACCTGGTTAACAGAAAACTCCATATACAAGGCAGGGGACTGGAGCAGATACCCAGGGTAGGGAAAAAGTAGAACCACCACTTTCAGAGGCAGTATGAGTTTATTTCAGATGAACCCAGCCACTTTAATTGACTTTGCCCCTATAACCTGGTGATTCAGAGCAATTTCCATTAGGCAAACAAATAACCAGGCATTTCCCTCCTGGAGAGATGTTTACCCCATGCAGGGTGGGCAGAGACCAGAATAGGAGTCCATGAATCCCTACCATCACTTGCAGGGTAGAGCTGTTTCCCAGGAACCCGAAGTTCAAACCAAGCTAGGATTTGGGAGGAAGTTTTTTCTTTGTTGCTGGTTTTTCTCCCTGACTGCTGGTTTCAATCACTTCTGTGTTCATTTGCTTTGTGGCACATCAAATAAGCACAGGTCCCCTAGAAACTCCTGTATCCATTTTTTTTCCCCTCCACTTGAAAAACAGCCTACCAGCCTTTAAATGCATCCCCTGCTGTCAGAGAAGAGAGGTAAGGTTTTATACAGCCTCACCACCCCCGTATGGTCGCACCTGGTCACTTCTGGACACATGCAAACAGCATCACAAAAATACAGGGTTTTGCAAGATTTTCTGGTCCATCCCTCTGGGTGCAGGCAAACAGCACATGACAGATATCTGTCAGATCTGCTTTCAGAATTCTCCTATGGGAATAGAAGCCATAGTTTCACTCACCCTCCCAAGAGAAAGCTTTTCTCCCCTGCCTCTCCAAGCTCCCCATTGCCTCTGCTGTGCTGCCAGACTGCAGAGAGCAAGATTTCCTTGCCCAGTGGGATAACCTGCTACCTATATGCTGTTTTCTCTATTTTTCCTTCAAGATAGTAAGAGAGGAATAAAGACGTAGGTGGGGAAAGGGAGAAGAGAAATATAAATCATGACAGGAAAGGACATGGTTATGGGGGACAACCAACTGCCTTTCTCCTACAAATGACACCATCCAAAGGCTGTACTGGCACTGTTAACAGCTGAGGGTGGAAGAAGGGGTAGTTCAACTCCCAACTCTGCCACAAGCTTTCTTGCAGGTCTTGAAAATAAGTGTCCGTACTTCAGAATGCCTCAGTTTGGGTCAATCTGCTGCTTAAAAAAAAATAAAAAAGCTTCATAGGATTGTTGAAAGCTTAAATGAGCATTTGAAGAGCTCTAGTAGAAATGAGATGAAGGGCACTCTCAGAGAGACAAAGCATTTTCATCATAAAGTGTAATCTTGATGTTTTTTATGAGCAAGCATAAGATTCCAGCAGTAATCTTCAAGGCAACATCCGTTATCTGGAAAATTAGCTTTCAGCTAATGGTCTGTTACAGGTCACACTTGGTAAAACTCCACGCACATTTTCGTCCTTTTTCCCTTAAAAGCGCTTGGAAATCCTGTGACAGCTGCCTGAGGGCAACAGCAGAGCCTATCTGGCTGATGGCACACAGCGACATGGGGAGATGAGGAGTGTGCTCCCATCACACACCAGATGAACCTCCAGCCTGGCACCAGGAACCCCTCAAGACGCCTCCACAGGGCAGAGATCTCACCCAGCCACGTCTCACCTGGCCTGCAGGGCTTGCTGGGGCCAGGCACTCTGTATTAGGACTCTGGTTGGAGATCAGGGTCAGTCTTAGACCCCTCCTTACCAGGATATTTGGGTGGCAAAAAGCAGGAGGTGGTGTTGTCCCTAAATGGATGGCTTTGAGCTGAGACTCCCTGAAGACCTGTGTGAGCCAAAGTGCCCGGGATGGGGGATGAAGCCTCACCTAGCCAGGCTGAGCCCCTCAGCACCATCCATGCATGTACTGCTTGCCTTTCCGCAGACTGTTCTCTCCCTGGTGAGGAACTCTGTGAAGATCACAAAATGTTCAAATGGGAGTCGAAAGTACCCAGTCTCCCTCCAGCCTCAGCAGTTCAGCACCCACCTCCCTCCCAGCTGCTGAGCCATTGTGGGGAGCAGCCCCTCTCCCAATATCACCTGGAAATGCCCTACTTGAAAGAGTCTTTGCTCCAGGGAAGCCCACTCCTTGCTGTGGCCACCTTCTCTGGCTGTCTCATGGCACACAGACTGACTGGAAGGACCTTCCCGCATCACACAAAGACGCCTGTGCTTTGTGCCCACCAAACACTGACAAGGGACCACAAGCAGTGGCCACCCCTACGGAGGGAGCGCCAGAGCCTAAGTCAGATGGTGGTCTCCCTGTAGGTCCTGGAGATCCATCCCTTCTCCTGGAAGAACAAAGAGCTAATTCACCGACACCACGGTGGAAAGCCAAGAAATCCTACAGGTGCTACTCAGAGAGAAGGGAGCCAAACCCAGCAGCAAATAAAAGGAGAAAAGACCAAAGATGACTGTTACTATTTAACAGCTTTGAGGCTGTGCCTGTACTGAGCAGAGGCAGCATCAGGCTGAGGAGCCCAGAGGGCTGAGCTGGCTGTGCTGGGGAACATGGCCATGCTCCTGGCCTGGCTCTGCCATCATCCAGGGCTGCTTGCTGCCCTGGGAAACAGGCTGGCTGAAACAACCTGTCCATTTGTTGTGGTGTAGAGCCAGCCCTGATATTTTGGTATTAATGGCTTTGAGATATCGTTTCACAGCCAGCACTACAAGGCTCAAAGAGCACAGTCCATGTGGGAAAGTGGGAACCTCCACGCCACAGCCGCGTGGGCCTGGGTCTCAGCTGAACAATCTTTGATGGTGAAAAATATGGCTAAAAGGGAAAACGGGTGGGGGTTGATTTGTTTTTTTTGCCTGAATTAAAAGAAAATCATTCTTCATTTTAATATTTTTGTCATTTTATGCTGTACTGGCCAAAATGTTATGTCATGTTTCTAGAAACCAGCCATTTTAAGTTCTTGCTTGCCAAAAGCAGAGGAAGCAAAGGATGTTTTTACAGCTTTTTAAAACCAAAGCCTCATGGGGGAAAAACGAAAATTTTAAATACAATTTTTTCCCCTGCTATTTACTTTACTAAAAAATGACTTTCTACTGGGAAAGTGATTAAAATTAAAACCAATTGTTGAGTCACTCATCCAGACTTCTCATGGATTTGCTGTAAACTCAGCAGATATAAAAATCTCACTCATACTATGAGGGGTCTTTCCAATTTTCTGAAAGTTTATGGCACTGCAGCAGAGCCGACACTGTTTTTAAACAAGCTGCAGCTAGATCGTGGGTTTGAAGGCAGCTGATAGACAATCTCAGAGGAAACAACACCACTTTTGCAAAGTGCTGCTCTGCTTCCTCCCTCCAAGCTTGGATTTAATGATTTATTTACAGTATGAAGAAGTGAAGTACTTTCATTTATTATAAGGACAAGCAAAGCCCTGGCTGCAGTGCGAAGGCAACCCGGTTTCTTCCCAGCTCTTTCAAGGATTACTTGGGTGGACTGGTAGCAGCTTTGCCCCATAGTCCCAGGCTCTCTGCAGCAGTGTCAGGGTGAAGACACTCATCCAAGCTCCTTGGGGAAATCCACACTCACTGTCCAAATAGAACTGGAGATCAAAAATTAATAACATTTTCCAAATTGTATCCGTTTTCCAGTTGCAGAGTCTCCAAACCCACTGCCTCATAAAACTTGCAGGCAGACTACGAATAAATGGGGAACTGCAACAAGACCTCCTATAAGTGGAGTAATTCCAACTCTGGTTGCAATGTAATCAAGTTTATACCATAGCTGCTGGCTGACACTGGGGAAAGAAAACAGAGGAGAGAGACCCGAGACATTTCTGTTTGTCTGGGTGAGACATTTTGCTGCTTCATGCAAAGTTTCTGAGCCTTGGGGACTCGATCTGAGGTCCTGCTGCCTGTTTTGGGCAAGGAGAAGAGAGCTAAATAGCCAATGGTCTCGATACAAAGAATGACTAAGCAGGCCACTGGCTGGAAAAAAGATACATAAGAGGAAATATGAATTATTTGTACAAAATCCCGGGTTGGGCAAGAAGTAGTTGCTCACAATCTCTTCCAACACCAGAACTGGAGTTCTTAGAGCAGGAACATCAAATTAAACTTTCAAAGGTTCAAAGGTGGCAGGTTAAATACAAACACAAAGAAATAGATTGGATGGTTCAAATGCAACTTGGAGTCAAACTGTGGCACTCTGTCCCAGGATGTGCAATTAACAGATAATACAGCTTAAATGGAGACCGCCACAAGTTCGAGAAAAAAACAAAACCTGAGATTTGTTAAAAAAGCTTAAACCACCTCTAATCCAGGAGGTCCTTGGAGGGTGCAGAGTATTTGGAAGTGTCCTGCATGCTTGCCCTGCACCTTTCCTCTTCTGTTTGTACCCACTTGCAGCCTCAGCCAGAGACAAGATTCTTTATTAGATGAACATTCAGGGTGTCCACCTCTAGGTATGAGATCAAAGTCCTGAAATGCTCTGTGGAGGCATGCCTAGTCCCCAGCTGCCCTCGTGCCTGGAGATCCTCCCACCGCCTCCAGAGAAGCTGCCCAACTCCAAACAAAGGGCAATGGGAGTTAATGTGTTGAAGATGTAGAGCTGCCCCATGCCCTACTCTGACAGACATGGACCTGCACAGAGCCAGCCACCAGATTCCTGACTCACAGCTTCACAAAGAACAAACCATTCAAAATTAACCACACCAACTATCGAACATTTCCTATAGTAGAAGTATCTTTTTTGGGGAAAAAGACAGCAAGAAAATAGCCCTGAGTATAAAGACACTCATCTGATAGGAGCACTCTGCCAGAAAATTCTCTCCACAGGCATGCACATCCCTGCCTCTCCAGGGTCCTTTCAGGTCCTAGACTTCACTGCAAAACCATGCAGGACTACACTGGGGACCATGAGGATTAAGGTTTTCATGGCCTTTGTGTTCATGGGTTGGAGGGAAAACCAGATGATACTAATGCTTTGACTTGTTTCCAGTTTAGCTTCCTACTGCAGTCACAAACCGGGATTAGCAGCCTGAGTCTACAGGCACAATCCTCCAGAAACATCTCAGCTACAGTTTTTAGCTACAAATTATTATTCCATTTACTACTCAGCTCCAGGTCACAGTGCTTTCCTCAAGACCCCATTCCCCAAGCCGCACAAAAGACTCCCTAGAACTAAAGCTGCTCTGGGTATCTCACGCTTTGCCAGCACACAGGGAAAGGAGCAGCAGGTTATACATATAACACAGCTTCCAACAGGGCTCGGCCCTGGAAGGTGTATAAAATGGTATTAGCAACAACTTGGTAAAAAGGAGCCATGTCGGTGTCACGGAGCACAATGAAAAGCGTAATTGGTTACAGCTGACAAACACAGAATTGCATTAAACAGAACATTCGATGCTGGGCCATGGTTTACATCAAATTGTCAATCTCAATATGGCAATCCCCTAAAAGGGCCACTTTTTTTTGTAAGCCCTCAGGAAACATAGCAAATCATGGCAACATGTTTATAGTCTTCAAATGCCACACAAGGAACCTGATACGCATCTTTTATGGTGGGATATACTGGAGGGTGTTTCAGCATGTCCATACTCATTTTCCAAATACATCTCACAGCTTCACTAAGCCTTCCCAAATCTCTCAAAGATTGACTTTTAGGTGAAGCTGTGGGGTGGACAATCCTCAAGGCCAAACTCATTCAATAAAAATGAGATCGCTTGCCTTATCTCTGTGTTGTTTTCTGTCTTCAAGTCTGGCAATGAAGGCTGGAAACAGCAGCAACAACACACAGATCTTTACAGCCTGCCCTGAACTTCGCTGTCTGCTGCTGCCGTATCAACTGCCCTTGGACTTTGGCACTAAACTTGACACCAGCAACCACAGTAGAAGGTCGATGATATTTATGTCCAAACAAAAAGGGTTTTCTGTGCTTATTCTGGCTGGAATTCAAGTTATTCCAAGATGGTTTGTGGTTCCTGCACCTATTTACACACCAGATCCCCTTGGGGAAAGGGCAAGTTTGCATGGTGCCTGTCACAGCCAAGTTCTGATGCTGCCTAAGACAGAGGGGCAGGAGGAGAGATTAACCAGGGCTGGGTTAACCAGAGAAGACGGCACCTTCGACACAGTCAGAACCATTCTGTGTTTTGGAAGATACACCAGGTCTTGCTGCACTTACAGCAAACCCTGCCATGTTAGGATGTTTCATGAGGAGCAGAGCCTATGAAATGCATTGACCTGCGATGTTTGTGCTTTAGATCCTCCAGTATCTTATAGTCAGGCTGAGATCAAGCTGAAGGTCTTGCGGGGGAAGCTAAGACTCTCTTTCCTTCACCCAGCTTCAGGTTTTCATGAATCTGGTAAGCAGTTTTTTTAAGGTATTTTTTAAGGCCTTCAGCTAGGTGTCAGTTTTTTCACCAAATCCAACAGGTTGGTGGAAATGAGGACAAACAAACAGACTACATACTGGAATAAGGTAAAAAAATTAAAAATTCACACAGTTTAATTTTCAACTTCAGAAGAACAGAATAACTTACAGCAGGAAAAAACATTTTAAAAACTCAAACAAGCTGCTTAAAGTGATGATTCCATCTGTAGATGACCTGCTATGATATCAGGGTATCTTCAAGGTTTCAAGATAAGGAACTACAACACAGGGCAGATCTTTACAGCAGGATGGCAGTACCCTGAGTTCATTCAAAGTCCTGGTTTACTACCATGAGTACTCAGATAGCCTTCCAGAAAGCAGCTTTGAGCTAACTTTATTAAAGAACAAACAAGAAGAGTCAACAAAACTGTTCTCTAAGTTTTAAATACCAGGAGGGGAGGAAGCTTTATTGCTTTATGCTACTACATTACACAGATACAACAACAGCTGTCAACAATAATATTATCTGTATTACAGCAGAGATCCCAGCTGAGACTAAGGTCTCATTGTGCAGGACACTTGTAAAAACCAACTAGAAATACACTGCAAGAAACCACCCCCTAAAGAAACTCAAGACTAAATAGGCAGGAGGGAAAGAATGGGGGCAAATGACATGACCTTGCTTTTACAGATGGGAAACTGAGGAATGCCAAGGATAAGTGACTTGCCAGAGGCTGAAATTAAAAGTCTGTGGCAGAGCCATAACTGAGTCCAAATTTTCCAAATCCAACTCCAATACCACCCAAATCCAGTAGAAGACTTCCCTTTAAATTAGTCTTAATAATATTACAGTTGGATCTCACTTCCAATTGAACTGTAGAAATCAGAAGTGGGTATGTATTTCCTTTTTTTAGGAGCACTCTTATTTAGTCCACAGCACATTTTGCTCAGGACTGTGAATTCTTCATAAAATGGGCCCACTGTGTTTAATTTTCTCCACTTAACCTAGAGGCTGCACTTTTAATTGCTGTGCCAGGCACAAACTTGTTCCAGCAGAACTCGGCAGAACTTTTTCCTAATGCTCCTTTACATGCTCAAGGCTTACAAAGCTGCTCCCTCTGAAACACCCACAGGAGATATGGGAACATTTAATACAACTTAATACACTCCCAGCGCATTGCTGCGAATGGGAAGCTCCTGAAGAAATGCCACAGCCCTGTAACACGACGTGTTGGACAAATCCTTAAACTTTTGTGGTTAACGAGAGTCAACACGGTAATTCAGCGTTAGTCAGAATTACCACGGTTGGATTACACGTTTTTCAACTTCTCCTGTTCTAAGCCATCTTAGTGGCCTTTATTCATAAAAGACACAGATCTACCCATTTCAAATTGCCCCTTCATGTAAATACTGTCAGGGCAAATAAAGTAGTTACTGCCAAGCCATCTGAAAATGATCAACACTCTTCGCTGCGAAGTAAGCAAAGTGAGGTCCATAACAAGATAGTAATTTGCACCTTTTTTTTTTAAATTTGAGAAATAATTCACTTTTTTTGGTGCATAAGTTAAGCATGGAACATATTATTTAATCCTAATGCAAATCACACCAGCAGGAAATGTCGTAAAGAAAAAAGTAATCTTCTGAAGGAAAAATAAATTATCGACCACGTTAAGAAGGAAAGAAACATTCTCGAATAATTTCTTTCTTTGTTGGTATTGGCTGGCAGCATAATCCTTCCAAGTAAATTGTAATTTCCAAATTAGATTATACATTATGTCATATTAGTTTTATATTAGAAAAACAAACTGACTGAAAGGAAAAATGCCAAAGTCGACTTGCCTGGTAATGTAAAATTTTTGTGTTTCTGCTGTGAAATGCTAATGTTTCTTTTTTTTTTTTTTTAAACAAGTTTTACAGCAAACATAAAACCTAAATTAAGGCAAGGTATTTACTTTACTTGGCCAAGCCCTGTTTGAAACATAAATAGGAAAAAAAAAGACCGAGCATTTTCAGGACACCACATAACCATAGCAACAGTTATCTCTGTATATAAATACTGATACTGGCATGGAAATTTTTATGAGTTATACATCAGTCAAGAATATAAGCACCTATTGCACTGGAAAATAACTTACATAGAGAGAACATTAAACCTGCACAGGTCAAGTGATCTGAAGTCAGGAAATGGCAGAATTGAGAATGGCTGTGTAACTTTTGCATTGCTCCCGTCTATATTATGAAAGGGTCTTTAAACACACCACCCTCTATCAGGTGCTTTTTACACAATTCCTGCTTAAGTCACTGTCCAGAATGGATGGTGTTTGCTGGATATCTGGTCTGGAACATTAGTCCTATGAGGAACAGCTGAGGGTACTGGGATTCTTTAATCTAATTCTAAGGGGAAAAAAGCTGAGGGAAGATGCTTGGTCCGAGCCTCCTTTACAACGTGTTTCCCAGACTCTACATGCCAGAGGGACTGCAAGTCTGCTTTTCCCCCACTCATCTTGTCTTTCAGAAAATCTTAAAATGCTGCTAAGCAAAGATAACACCTCAGCTTGGACACGTGTCAGATGGGGTGACCTAGGAACAAGGCCATATGGCATCAGGGAAGAAAGCAAGGTAAGTACAGGACCATGGGGAAGATGAGATTGAGGATGTCCCAGCACACAGGACTTGCTGAGAGCAATAATTTGCAGAATATTTTGAAGACAACCAGCCAGGGATAAACATGGAAATACTGTAATTTCTTCATGGCCTGCTAAACTGTCCCAGGGCACTCTACTGTCACTACAATTTTGCAGTGAGTTTAGACAGTTAAAAACAAGTTATAAAAACAATCAATCCCTGCTGCTTCAGGAACCAGAAGCTTACCAATCTGTTTCTGCAAGGAGCTGGCTGTAGATGATCAGGAAAAGTTCCACCTAAATGGACCAGCTGACGTGTACAAAATGCTTTGGTATTAATTAAAGAAACTGGAAGGTTGAGAACATAAAGTGCATCTTTATACATACAAAGGGAGAATAACCTGTAACAGGGAAGGAGATGTGGGGAAGGAATAGAGACCTGTGCATCCTAGTCCAGAAGACTGACACTGCCTACAGACCCTAACAGCAATAATTTTGAAATAGTGGATATTCATCATCCCAAAATCACCTTGCCACTAGATTTTTCCAAAATGACAAGGCTACAAATAACTGACTTAACCCTCCATGTGCCCAAAGGAATGTCTGGACATGGAATCATCTTAGATGTTAAAAGAAATACATATAGATATATTAGACAAAAGTTTGGCCTCCAAAGACCATTTCAAACTCAAGTTTTTAATGAGCCAAAAGAGAGGTTTAAATATAAGTTCCCCCTTCATCTCAGCGACAATCTCACTTCTCCCATAATACAATACCATAAACTACAAAAGGGTGGTTTTAACTCTAATATATTTTTATATCATCACAGCTACAGCAACATTCCCATTATAAAACAGACAGATACACAGACATGTCTATCTCACTTCCTGCAAAGGTTATACTTAGAGGCTTTTTAAAAGGAGCCAAGAGATTATTAACATGTGTAATAATGTGGTGATGAACACAAGTACCATGAGGCACAGACCAGTACAAAGCCCTTAGAAAAGTCAGCTCTAAGCTGTGATTCTACACAATTTCTTGGCTTCCCTAAGAGTTTATGATATTTTTTAAAACATCTATTAATCACCTGGTGATCCTTAGCAAACATTTCTAAGTGGATTTTTCATAAAACGCAACATTCACACAATCTTGGGATTTTTTGCGTGACAAAATCATCAGTGGTAGTGTAAAGCAAGCAAGGAGCCAAACCCATGTTATGTAGCCTCATTTTTGTAGTTGATCACATTTGATCATGGGTGTCACAGTATACCTATTTGGATAACTTTTTTTTCCATTTTGGTCTTATTGCACTAAACCTCTAATGATTTACACAACCCCATTGGTCCCACTTGATCTGTTCTACATATTGTGTGCATTTAGATGGCTAGAAATGGCATAACCCTGTGATTATTTCAGGTTTCGTGAAGGGCCAGAGATAGATTTACTTCACCCAACTTTCACCGGAATGACACAGAGACTTGATAAAAGAGCTCATAAGTTTTTTGGTGGGGTTCGACTCTTCCCTGGCTTCCCCCACCTCAAACTTGCACAGGCAGCCACTTCACAGAGCGAGGAAAAGATGTGCTGGCTTTGTGTTTCCTCTCTTCCATCACATCTTAAAAGAAGGGAAGTTGATGAGTGTGCAAATCTGCAAGGTGTTTTATTTCTCGACTCCTTGCTCCACTGACCCATGGGACTTTCTCTGCCATGACATCACCTGATCCGAGTGTCCCACTAGACATGAGAAAGGATGACATCTGATGGAAATTTTAAAGTAACTCCTCCATGATAGATACAATCCCTTCAGTCTTCTGTAAAGTAATATTTATTGTATGTGAGAACAAAATTTGTTTCTCTCATGTCTTGATACAAAACTATCTGCTCTACTTTTTTGAACTTTACCCCTATTTTTGGTCTCAGTTCACCAACCTGCCCTCTCTCATGCAAGAAATCAATATTTGGCTTTGGTGTGAAGTATCTTTTCATGTTTTCCCTCCCAGGCCTGATCCTGGATATCCCCTTCACCCATGACTTTCCCAGAGATGCAATCAAAGTAAGATACGCATTCACCAAAACATCTTTTTCATCTATTTTTTTGTCCCCACATTTTCAGGCAGAACTAACAGGGATTTTGCTGGAGGACCAAAATGCAAGTTGCAGTTCTAAACTCGACAGTCAGAGCACAGCCCTTCAGAAAATCTTTTGTGACGCAAAACGCAACCCGCGGTTAAGGAGGGGGGAAGGAATAAAAGCAACAATTCTGAAAACCAAAGACTCTCACAATACATTGTGCACATAAACCAGCAGTTTCAAGAGAGTCAGAGTCCCAGCCAAGAGAGACAAGACACACATACGTGTACATATACATATACAAAGAGTCCTGGAGACCATGTCCGGAATGATACAATTGGTTGCTGGCACACTTCAATCATTCCTTCATTTTATAGACTGCCATTATTTAGCTTAATAGGACCTCTAAGAAAGGAAGGTGGAAGTTAAATGAAGTAATCTCCCACCCAGCCCTGATGTATTATACTGACTTCCTTTATACTGACTGGTTGGTACCTATAGAAACTGTTCTCAATGACACAGGGCCAGGGATTATTATCAGTAAAGGACCTGACTTGACCACAGTCATCCATTACCATGAATGCTGCTCAACAGCTTCTTCTACTAACAAAATATAAAAAAAAAAAAAAAAAGAAAGAAAAATTTCCTTTTTTAACATAGTATTTGTTGCCATTGAACTCCCCTGGAAATATATATATACTGCAAACATCTGCTTTTACATATAGCCTTTGCACTGTGATTTCAGAGGAAGCTTGAAAGGCTCACTTCAAGGTTTTTATCTAGGGACACATTATTTATATGAAGATGTTTAATACACCATGTCAGAAAGGCCATCTTCATTTCTGTGATTCCAGGGAAGCGGAGGTGCTCCACTGCAAAGAATTTGGCTTCTTACCTACATAAAATAAACAGTTGCAACGCCTGTGGGTCTCAAAAATGGTAGCAAGGGTTCTTTCTTTAATAATCCTCAGTCTACTGTTTCAATAGCTAGACTACAAATTGCATCTCCCAGCACATATAATACAGCTGCTTTATGTTGGCCTTCTAGCTGTTCATTATTTTTGCTTTTATAATAAGAAATGTATGGAAACAAATGACCCTTTCAAAGTGCCGATCTGTTTAAAGAAATAGCAAACAGTCCCAAAGCCACAGAGATTCTTCTACTGGCACAAGAATGGTGGCCTGTCATCATTTCAGGCCCCAAATGAGATAACACTTTGAAACAACATTCATTAATGTTTGAAATCCCAATACAGAGCAATTTAATTCAAATGGCTTTGTTCTTTAGAAGAAACCCAAAGGGGAAGGTGGGGAGGCTAAAAAGATATCTTAAGTCATACAAACTTTCACCAAAGAACAAATCAAAA
This sequence comes from Gymnorhina tibicen, assembly GCA_013399875.1. NCBI lineage: Eukaryota > Metazoa > Chordata > Aves > Passeriformes > Artamidae > Gymnorhina > Gymnorhina tibicen. Next base: position 3,471,713 of record VXAZ01007995.1, read on the forward strand.
CATCTGAGGTTCATTCAGTAGGGCTGACTGGCCTCAGTGAGAAGACGACAAACAAAGAAGCATTGTATTGTTCCGCGGAGTGAGGTTTTTCCAGGAACATCCCGTCAGATGCTTTCCAAGTGAACACCATGCAGCTGAGAGTAGGTGGATTTGAAACAGCACAAGATCAATAAAAATCCAGCTTTCCCTTTCACAGGAAGTCGACTGTTAAAACAGTAATGTACTTGTCCATAGCATGTAAAACAGAAAGGCCACACAGAGGTTGGGCGTTGGGTTACGGCTCAGCGTGTCTCAGTAACATGGTCCAGACATTCTGAACATCTTCCCTACCCCACCCTGGAACCGTCAAGTGCCAAATAGTCCAAGCCTTTTAAGCAAATTAGCAGAAATAACCTCTGATAAAAGGCAGAAACTAACCACATTTTCTAAAAGAACAAACAATCCTATTTCCTCCATTAATCTTGTAGAGAATTTCTTAATAGTAGGTTTTATCACCCTATCCTTCATTCCCAAGTCTCAGATACATGGGAAACAGAGGCAGTAACAAGGAGCAGTAACGTTGATGGTGCTCTGACTCATGAGAAGAGAAAGAGGTGGGGAGGGCATCAGCATGAAACCAACCAGATTCTGCTGGGCTTAGATGTCTTTATTATAATATTATAGACTTATTACAGACTGCTTTATTTTTTCGCATGATTTGTTCTTCAAAGTTATGAGTGGAAAGAGACCTGAATAAAAGCCCCTGATTCACATGACCTTTACATGCATCCACATTTAGACCAACAACATGACAAGCACAACCCAAGGTCTTGAATGGCTGCTGCATGAGGCATGATTTAATAGAGAAGGACTTCTCAAATTAGAAGATATGACTGAGATGGGATGTGACAGATCAGTGGGATCCTGGCCACAATGAGTAGGGATGAGCTGTTTACTCTCCAGCACATCCTGGGTAACAGTGGAGAAAACAACAAAGAGCAGACTGAGAAGAAATGACAGCAAACAGCTCTTCCCACAGCTCTTGGTGAAGCTAAAGAATTCCTTGCATGGGATGCTGCGAAATGTATGTGGGTTCAAAAAGTGATCAGACAAATTCCTCAGAGAAACAATCCCACTCCCTGAAATACAAAACACCACCTTTGTCTGATGTGTGTTTGAGCCTTAAAATGCTGAAGGTCAAAAGAGTGATACTGGAAAAATGTCACCAGATGCTTTCCCTGTTGCTGTAGTTTTTCTTTGGAGTGGCCTGTTGACCACCACCAGTGGCAGAGCTATCATGTTAGAGAGGCCTTTGGCATCACCCAGCACAACCAACCTGACATTATGTGAACCACCACAGCAACAGCCCATGTGTCTTCCCAACCTGCAGCAAACATGAGGTAACTTGGATTTATTTAACCCACCCCAAAGGAGGTTTAAGCTAGGCTGAGTTGTCTCATGTTTGCCAGTGACCAAAATACGCACGCACAAAGTTATCTCACAGGTAGTCACCAGGAGCCAAGGTTCTGCCGAGCCCTGTGGCAGGGACCGCTGGCCGTGTGTTACAGGGTTCACCTCAGTCCCACAGGACAAGACTTTTCTGTCTGAGCTTCCCACAGATCCCACCCAGCTGACAATGTTTCAGTCACAATCTGATCTTTGGGGTGCGCCTTCCAGCCAAGAGATCACACAGATATCCCAGCCAATGCTGGGAAGGTTCTGACTGGTTCACATCTTGTCTACACCACTGGTTTGGGAAGCAGAAACTCTCCTGTGGAGGTAAAAGCAGAAATCAAGTGAAGCAATTCAGTTTTGCCTTGTTGGCTGGGCAAACCAATCAGCTTTCCAGGTTAATTTCCAGTTTAATGTTTACAGATCCCAACTCAGGCACCAAGTTTAGCGAGCCCAATCTCTGGTTTCAAGATGAATGCTCAGCATTGCTGCAGCTTCTCAAAGGCAAATTGCTAGCCTAGCCTTCCAGGTTTGCCACATGAGTAAATGTTCTTGCTTTTGAGGGATTAATCAGAACTTCAGGGCAGCTTTTTTTCTTACTCTGGTAACACTGAGGCAAGGAATCCATGCTGACGTCGACAGTCTCCCACAGGAATGCTGCTGTGGGAGAATCTGCAAGTGATTAATAACTAGAAAAGAGCAAGACAAAAAGGTTCCAGTTGGTGATGAGGCTACAATGGGTGCTTCTGGGTTGTCAAGAAGATATTCAGTCTTCTTGTCACTCTTTTCTTGCCTTTCCAGTACACAGACATGAAGAACTGCCTGGAAGCATGAGTGGGAGAGATCAGCAACCTTGGGGAATGGAAATGAAGTGACTGATCCTTCTGTATCAACAGCCAGGTCTGCAAGACCTTGTCTGTGAGTCGCATGGATGTTCTTAATGGTAAGGGGAACCAGATGCTCATTAGTCAAAGATGTGGCTAATATTCAACCAAGAGCACACTGGTCTAGCTTTTAACCTGTGGGTCTGACTGCCTGCAGAATGGCAGTGGGACCCTCTAGCAGGGCTGGGTGGGAGTCAGGGATTTCAGCACAGATGGATTTGTGCAAACTTCTGGTCAGATTACTTGACTCCTGGGTTCTGCAGTTCAGGTTGGATCTGCACCTGGGGGCAACAGAGCAGTTCATCTGGTGAACATGGAATCAGGCTGACTTCCACCAGAGGAGGTAGTGAGGGGTTGAATTAAAGCCGGCATTCAAAGCAATCAAAAACTGGAGTTTCTCATGGAGATGGATCCTCCAAGGCCTCCGCGGAGGGAATTCCCATTGACTTCAACACACAAGGAGAGCTTAGAGGAGCAGACCCCTGAACCTGGGTCAAAGTAATGAATGAAACCAAGTTCTGCTGCAAACGACATAAATCAGCCACATTCATTCCAAACCAGGCCCTGCAGCATGACCCTTAACCAACCTTTCAGTGAACCTGAGATATGGTTTTCAAATCTGTAATGAAACCTGAAACTAAGTGATTTTCACCTAGTTCTGGCTTTCACAGAAAACATTTCACAGCAAGCTTTATTCCCTAGGTGTGATCCCCTAATTTCTTTGTTAAATCCAACTAGTTCTTTGAACTGACAGAACCAAAAAGCAACGTTGTGACAATAATCTGAAATGCATTAAAATTTGTATAAGTATACGAGCTCCAAGTGGATGCCTTCCATGGAGTTCCCCAGGGAATTTTCAAGACCATGTCATTTCAAAACCATGTGCCTTAAAAAAAAAAATTAAAAGGGTAACACTTGTGCTAGACTTGCATGTAAAAGTTTCTGCAACCAACAGCACCTTTAAGTTGTATCCTTGAGCCAGGCACAGTAAGGGAAGGAAAAAGTAGTACAGCCATCAGTCATCTTGAAAGCTAATCCCTCTAGGACAGTGATGGTCTGCAGAAGGCCTTCCGTATGAAACCCCAAATCTGGAGTAGGCTTTGTGCCATTACTATGGGAAGCTCTGTTTCAGGTTGTCTGTTAGCAAAGACTCCCTAAATGTCCTTCCTGAAGAAGGACTGACAGGTCCTGTCCAGTTGAAGCCCATTAACTGGGTGTATCTCTGAAGAGAAAACAAAACGGATCTGCATGACTTGACATCCCCCCACAAGTGTGTCATTAAACACCTAAAAGAGTCAGGAGACAGAGCACTGAACCAAAGAAAAACTCAACTGCAGAGACAATATCCTGACTGAAAAGGGAGACAAAACCCAGCAAAATGTATCCATCCTAAGAATGGTGCAACCGACCACCAGGCCCCCACACTCAAGATTTCTAGTTCAGATGTGGCATACAGTGTCCCAGAACATCACTGAGTATTTAAACCAGGTCCTCAGAGGTTAATTCCTAACTACACAAAACATGCAGGTGCCCCATCATCCCTGCAGACATGGAGCAAGAGGGACTGTAGGGTAGTGGGGAACCAGTTGGACAAAGTCATTGCATTGCTGCTCTTACCCTCCACTAACAGATCAAGCCTGGATGGTAAGAGCAGAAGTGTGAAGGAGGGGACTCAGAAGTGTGTAACTAAACACCCCTTTATAGCTCTGCTCACCTCAGAAACATCACTGGGCAGAATCCCCTCTTTTATTGGAAATGTGATATGTGATGCTGGAACCATATAGGGACAGAGTTACCAGCAAGGGAGCTCATCCTTTGGGGCCCAGCTCTATCCACAGCCACCAAAGAGGAAAGATGCTCAAGCATTCCCAGGACTTTGCATCCCACTTGCTCTGCAAAGATTTGCTCAATAGACACGATCCGATCAACCACTCTTTGATCAGTGCATGTTTTCCTTCACACTGGATTTCTAGACAGGTAGCGTTGCCTCATGTTTGATAATACCCTTGTTATAAAGGACACAAACCCATGATTTACTCTGCAAAAAGCATAACGCTTACTGAAAATAGCCTAGGAAGGATATAGCGTCATACCTAACACTACATTAAGTGCAAACTGAGAACCTGATATATTTTAGGAAAATTCAGCACACTCTAGACTAATAAACATTTTACAATATTATTGCACATGTTCATTTCACTTTGTACAAATAATCATTCCCTTCACATCTAATAAGTCTGCTTGACACATTTGTGGCCTTATAAAAACACCTTCAAGGGTCTTGTTTTGAGGCATCAATCATTTATTTATACGAAGCTCAAAGACAATGACTAACAATTCTGATGTTATAAAAGCCTTCAGCTGTGATCTTTGTCTTGCTGTTTGTTATCTTGGAACTCTAAAATTGTTTAAAGGAGATTTTATTTTAATAAATAAAAAAAAATAGTTTGCTTTTTTCCTCTGGCAGAAACATCAAATCAATCAAGGTGAAGGAAAAGACCAGAGCTATTTGCCTTTTAGTGTGTTTCCAGAGCTGGAAACAGAGTGCAGTGTGGAGCCCTTATTTGCAGTTTGTGCTGTCTACACAATCACCAGAGGTGCCAGAGCCTGGGAAAGCACAGACTGAAAATCATGCTTCCAACCATCACCTGTGGGGATATTTGGAGCTGACTTCACCCACTGTCCTGACACAGAGCTTAGATTAACCTTACTAGAAATAAAAAATAACTGATTCCAATGGAACTAAAAGAGTGTCAAAATCCTAAGCGCAAAAGGGCTCATGAATCTGGGTACCTCAAAGCCGGTGCACATTTCTGATCTCGCTCCTCACTGCAATTTCACCTGCTTTTTCTTTCATCTCCAAGCAAACTCCACCTGCCCATCCCTGCTGGGCCAGACCCTCAAGGAGCAAAAACAAGATCACCATGGCACAGACCCACACTGATTTAGGGTAACAGAGAAGTCACACTGCTTTAGGGTAACAGAGAAGCCTGTCTGCAGTGGCAGTTGTTCCATGGCATGTTATGACACTACAGTCCTGCACCGACAGAAGGGAACTGTCACTGACTTTTGCGTAGCAAGCTGCTAAAATGACAACGTTTCCATTAAACGCACGATAGCTGATCTGTGCTCCAAAGTTAACCAAAAGCAGAGCCTCCATTCCAGTTATGACCTCAGATACAATGTAAATTCAAATGAGGTGCCAAGGAAATATGATAGAAATAGGAGAATTATAAGCACTTACGTAACAATGCAAGCATTCTGAAACTTGGTTTACAATTAGGATGGATGTATAATTGACTGCGTTTTACTAGGCCCGGATTATGTTCAAAGCACACTAAAGTAGATTTGCAGATTTATAGAAACACATGCTAACTAGTTGTACAAGAACAGGTTTTCCCCCAAAGCCAACTCTCCCTCATGCTTTGTTATCATTGCTTTTAATATCGCATGATGCCTGACGGCACAATATAAAAACTAAATGCTAGAAAATAAAACAGCTGCTGATTTTAGGAGAACTCCGAAAAAAAATTCATGGCCTCTGCTTAAGACACTGCAGTGGGGTCACACTGTTGTTAACCCAGCTTTCACTTTCTCCCAGGCACAGACAATCCACTCCATTGCTCCAGGTACATCTCCAAGGGGTAAGGCAGCACAACTCCCAAAGCAAAGTTATTTCCTAGGAAGAAACTTCCCCTTATAAAGATATCCCTGAGGATACCCCTATTTAGCCTTGGTCCTGCTCCCATCTTCTTGGAGAATGTTGCCACTAGGGAGGTTGGTCCATACTGGTACCAGCTGGGACTGCCCTGGAAGTGCAACAGACCCTCTCCAAGTAGTGCTGGACTGAAGATCTGATCCTTCAAAACCTCTGGCCTCATTGTGCACTTGAAAAGATTTACAAGGCCATTCTAGCAGATTATGATGGATCTGCAATTCTTAAGGATCTGCTCTCACCGTGTTTACTCAGCCTTCTTTTTTTGTGCTTATACCCACTTTCATTTCTATTGGAAACTTACCAGAAAATGTACAAAACCTGTAAATCATACTAAAATCCATTAAAACTGAGATTAATTTAGTCTTAAAGGTTAGCTCCATTTTCTAACCGCTATTTCTGTCTGCAATCTGTCTTCATCAGACACTAATTAATAAGCAGACACAGCTTTGGAAACCTGCCTTTAATCTTAGGAAAGTGTAAATGCTCATGGTTACTAATGCAAAATCTCAGTACACAATTCATCAGGAGATTGGAACATATAATTTTCCTTTATAACAGCTTACTGATTTAGAGGACTAAAAGCACAGGTGAAGCTGAAAAGAAATATTACTTTAGAAGTTTAAAGTATTTTGCTTTATTTTTTTCTCTCTGCAGTGCCAGTGCAGTTGTATTTTCCTAAGACATTTTCATTTTTTTCTCAGGCAACAGGATTAGATCCTCCTGTGTTTTACACCAAGAACCTTTTCTTGAAGTCAGGGTTTGTTACTCCTGATTTACAGTGGTGCAAGTCATTTGGGGATTAACCCCGTCCAGAATTGTGTGCAGAAAGTGGGGGGGTCTTGTGACAACTAAGAGGTAAAATATTGCTCTCCAAATTATATTTTTAATGATCACTTCCTTTCATAATGATGCAAGATTATATATTGACTGTGAAGAGCTATTTATGTGCCATGACCAAGATACGTTTTCATCAAACGTTTATTTCTCATGCCTAGAACTAATTTGTATTTGATTAAAGGTTTTCTGCGCGTTTACAGGAAAAGATTATTCACATTGGATTGCTTTTCTCAACAAAACAAAACAAAAAAGTTTGCGAGTACTGCCAAAAGAGCGGTTTTAAATACATCTCTTTTTACTCTGTGCATCACAGTAGGGATTTCTTAATCAATACCATTCTGGCTAGCACAGATAGACTGGCAGCTGGGCTAGACCACAGCAGCAAATGACTGATGGTGATCGCTCTTTGGAATTGCATCCTTTAGCTGGACCTGAAATTGCCGTCTGTAGGGTACACCAAGATCTACAGATCCACAGAGTACAAATGAGAAGATATTTTAGGACACGTTTCACTATCAAAATTGGGGTGGGGGTAAAACTCTTATTTAATTCTTGAAGACTTCCAGTGATGACCACTCCATCTCCTCGCCAGCTATTCTGACAGGTACTAGTTGTACTCTCCTTTCAGCCTCTTTCCACAGTTTTTTGGGCAAACAAGCAGTGCTGGTTTTCCAAACCATATCTGAGAGGCTGTGTAGGCTGCAACATTTTCTTTCTCCCTTCAAAATGACAAAACTTGGAGCTAAAAAGTGGCTTGTTCAAATCATATCTGCCTGCCCAGGCCGAGCAAAAAGCATCAGTGCTCTCTTTTGCACGGAGCAGACTGCCAAATAATATCTCTTCAGTCAGTCTTCAGTGAGTTTGGGTAAACCCAAACCACTCGCACATGCTGCCTTCAGTACCTGACCAAGCCCTTGGACTGAGATCCATCTGCTTTCCATCACTTTCCCCAAGAAACTGGGAAAAGTGGGATTCATCTCCAGTGACTCCAGAGGTGTCTAATCCAAACTAGTCATTCAGGATCCCACAATAGCCAGTGGGGAAAAATACATTCCTCAGAGCAACTTCAGGACTGAGGATAAGAAGGATCACCCTGTGGAGCTGCAGTCTCTCCCCACTGACAACAGGGGAAATCTCAACTAACCAGGGCCTGATGCCTCCAACTGAGATGTCTCTAAACGTATGCGAGACCATTCCCTCTGCAAACCCTTCTGTGCCTCAGTTCCTCAGACAAGACCTCCACAAAGACCAGAAAGGTTTAGAAAAGCAACACATCCAAGACCACAATGTACCTGTAACCCAAAGGACGTCACATAACAGTGGGTCCATGCCAAAAACCCAAGAAATGGGCAAGTGCCATCATTTTTCCACCTCTTGCTTTCCCACTGTTGGTTTTTTTTTTCCTCCTCTCATTATCTCTATCATCACTCCTGCTCTCTGCTGAAGAAAACCTGCAATGTGTCGAGCACATGGGGGAAGGATTCTCTGCAGCAGTATTTAAAAAAAAAAAAAAGAGGAAAAGCTCCTCTGAAAAACGTTTTAGTTATTAAGACACTTGGATTTTTCAGTATAAATAAATTTATTCGTGAGAGCACTTAAGACAAGTTCTAAGGTTAACAAACACTGCACTATGCAACTCACAGCTGTGACAAATATTTAAGAAATCCGATACAGCATGCCTAAAAATTATTCATTTGCAGGCCTCGTTGCTTTTGAAGATCAACTGTTTTATTTGTAATTTTTGACATTTTCCTTCTTTTCCTGTTTGGCCTGTGAATTTGAAAGGGTTGTAAACACGTACTCCAGCTCTCTGCCTGAGGCACTGGGCTGTTGTCAGCATGCCAAAAAGAAAAGGAAGCTGATAGGTCCTTTGGTACATACCGATATGAAGGGCTTGTAAAGATAGTATTTGTTTGGTTTTTTTGATCTGACTTTGAATCTGGCTGTAGTACCTACCCTTCAGGGAAAAGCAACTTTTAAATAAATGCTTCAAGATTGTGCAAACATTTCAGTAGTTTCAGAGTCCTGGTGTTCTGGGTCAGGGAAGGAAGAAAATACATGTCAGTCAATAGAGATGGAAACGATAAAAAATGGTTAGAGCCACAGCCATAATTTTTTTCCTGGGCTGGGTGACGGGCTCTTTCGACAGCCACATCACATGCTGCTTCACTCATGTGCCTTTTGGCCGACCTATAAAATGCACCGTGGATTTTATGCATATGCACATACACACACTTGGAAACAGATTAAAAATATACACAGTCCCTTCAAACTCGTCGCACATCGATCCCCCAATTTGCTAATGCTGCAGGATCAAGAAAAAAATATAAGCTTTCTAGTTTTCCTCTTAGTCCTCTGAGAGGTCTGAAATGGTTATTTCCTTCCATTCCTTTGTCTTAGCTGCATTTGTGCGTTTTTTTAAAATCCTTTACTTATTACGCAGCTCCTGAGGACCCCATCTCCCTGCACACGAGGTGCTGTACCAACACGTAGGTCCCAGCGACTCCCAAGCAGGAGCTTAGGGCTGTGGGAGCTGCTCCTGCTGAACGAGCACAAGGCAGAGCCCACTCGCCTTAGAGAGCTCATAAGCTCAAGGGCCAAAGAGCAGGAGGAGAAGCAGAGACAGAAGGAAGTGAAATGGCTCGTTCCAGGCCACAGAGCAAACCAGGGATAAATCTGGGAACAGCAGCCACATCTTCTGGACCTTTATTACAGCAGAACAAATCAGCCGTTTCTCATTTGCCTCCTGTACTTTCCTGTTACTTCCCAGACATAACCCTTCTATCCTTCTGCAAATTGTAAGGTATTCTTACAGAGGGGTGTATTTTTCAAGACAAAAAAATCTGCTTCTTACCCCATGGGTGGTTAGGGATGCTGGGAGAACAGAGCCCATACTTGGACACAAAGCAAGGAATCAGAGCTATTACATGCACCTGGGGAAACACAGCTCCCAAAATACTCTATACCAGGCATCAATTCCTTGATTTTACAATTTGATTTTTTTTTTTTTTCTTTGTGGATCTAGATTTTTGCTGCTGATTTTTAATACTGAGAAATGAGAAGGGCTTTATCTGTTGTTTGGGTTGTACTAGAAAACAGCCCTGGGGGTTACACATCTGGGTTAAAAGCACAGGAAACTGAGTTTTGATCAAAGTAGCAGGACAAGCTGAAGATCTGGAGGCACGGGGACCCACGGTCAGCTCGTACCAAAACACACCTGGTCTCACGGATTTCACCTGGTGCTAAGTCCATTACATTAACAACATGCACTTTTCCCAAGGGAAAACAAGCCCTGTGAGTCCTGAGAAATATTCCATGACAGAAGCACATCACAGGGGCTTCTGCCCCCTGAAAACTTACAACTGAGGAGAACCAGAATCTGCAGCAATACGGCAGAGATTTGAGGTCGAACAAGAGGAAAAAGGAGGAGAAACAGAGGTGCAACAGTTAATGATTTTTCAAAGGCCAGAGGAGTGGCAGGGTCAGGGTTTCCCAGCCCTAAGACCGCAGATCTCCCCCCTCTCCCTTGGCAGAGGAAAACTGCCCTTTTTCCCCTTGGCAGCTTCTGAGCGTGAAGACACTGGAAGCCAGGGCAAGGAGAGAGAGCAAGGGGAGGAAGGAGGACAGCTGATGCATCCAGCACATCTTTCCCTGGCTGGGAAGCACTGGCTGCTGCCAAGGGGCCAGCACAGCCTCCAGGAACTCACCAGCCCTACAGCAAGCTCAGGGGCACTGCCACCTCCCAGCCGTAAAACCCACAGCAGCCCAGGTTGTGACACTACTGCCGGACCACCAGGCCAGCCGCAGGGTGTGTTTGAAGGGAATCTTTCCACGCAATAAAATCCTCAGGCCGTTATTCCTTGGATGCTTGGCAGAGGACTGCTGTCACGTTTTCATGGCAATAGCAGCCTGCGGGAGGTGGGATCCCAAGCGGAGACAGTTACGAGGCTGTTATATATTTGTGGCACAAGTCGGGCGGGGTTTTGTTATCCAGCATCGAACAGGGCAGCGCGTCCTCTCCTCAGCCTGCAACTGCCCCACAGAAAGCACCGCTCCGCTCTCTCCCCCGCTTGCCCCCGCTGCCACACATCCATCCCACCAGTGGCTGGGGTTTGGGGGAATTTGTCTCCAAATGGGAACCAGATTGGAAAACGGATTAGCAGGAATAAGATAAAGAATTAAACCCAATCAGCAGGCGACCGCGCTTTTAAAAGGCACAGATGCACGCGATTAGCTTGCCGCATGTGTTCCAGTCAGATCCCAACATCAGAGATGGGCTTGGAGAAAACCTCAAATCCCCAAAGAGCTCGCCGGGGCCCTGGGACATGCCTTTGCACGGCAAGGGCTGGGCACATCCCCGGAGCCATGCCTGGGAAACACAGGCTCAGGCAGCCCCTTGGTTCCTCATCATCTCAAAGGCATCCCCTTGGTGCCCTCCACAGGGAGGGCATCCCCCTCTGCTCACTCCAGCAGCAGGCAGGCACTTCCATGCCCCTAGCACTGCCTGTGGGACACAGGCTGAAGAGGAGATGGTGCAAAGTTAATCCCAGTCTCACACTGCCTGAATAAATCCCAGACTGTATTTGGGGGGGGTGAGGGGGGCTGGAGAGAAGAAGCAGATTTTTTTCTCCTCCACACCCAGGTCACTGAGTGAGTCAGGGGTCAGGGAACAGGAGTGCTGGTCCAGCTCCACCCTCTCCCCAGGCAAGGCCAAGAAGGGTGAGAAAATTTAGGGAAGGGCTTCCCACCTCCAGCTGGATGAGGTGATGACCGTTTCATCATGTTGAGAAACGCTCCAGTGTCTCCTAGCCTCGCACTTAGTTAAGATCCATCTGAAAAGTAAATATTGCCGAGAGACAGAACAGCATCTGCACGCTATCAAGTTTTCCTGGATCCCAGGCAGTTCTTGGGTTCACCAGCTTCAGGGGGTGGTTTTCTATTGGGTTGATGGGGATGGGATGGGGGAGATAGCAAGGGAAGAGGGGGAGAAAGGGATTAAGTTCAGTGGAAGGAAAGCTCTGATTTTTGGGAAGCCCTTTCTTGCTGGCAGAGTATCACCATCAAGTTCTTGTTGCTTCGACATTTGATACAGGTTCATGAGTTCAGTAAGAAAACATGAAACCAGAAAGGGCCAAATCCTGACCCCAAACAGGCAGGGAAAGCAGTGGCCCAGCCCAGGGAGTACTGTAATTTAGCAGACAGACCACCCTATCGTTCCTAGAACAATAAAATAATCTTAATTCTATAGGACTAAATCCCAAGCCCAGCATGGCTCTTTCCAATTGGTGACAGCAGAGTCGAGCTGTGTGGTTTGCAACCCCGTCAGCTTGGGAGCTCTGAATATTTTGCAAACATTAATTCAAAGACAAAAGTCTGCTGTGAGAAAGGGGACATTCCTTTCACTGCTTCACAGCTGGGGAAGGAGAAGCACAGGTCAAACATCAACCTGAGTTCCTGTGTGTTAAACAGGGCTTTCTGCTGCTTCTGGACCTCACCTGGGCAATGCCAGATTACAGCCCCCAGAGCTTTGCCCAAGTAATCGTGGCAGACTGACAGGCAGCTGTATGTGCCCTCCCTTTGTCCAGCGCTCTGCCCTCATCAGGGTTAAAAGCTACCTGTCCAAAAGGGCAGTGTCAAAAGAAATGCCCTGGAAGTCGTGTGGGGGGGCCCTTTGCTTGCAGGATGGTTTTTCCCAACTCTGGAGTAGAACTTCAGTGAAGGAGGGTTTAATCCATTGCATTGGGTCACTAGGCAGGTGTGAACGAGGGCAACATTGTGGTAAATTGCAGCACTTCATCTGGCAAATTTGCCACAGCTTTGTCATGTTTGGTTAGGGGTTTATACTTCAGTTCTCCCCTTCAAAAGTCACAGGTTTTTGGATCTTCCTTCCACGATGTCTGTGTAGCCTTATGTGCACACATGGGACCATCCCCAGTGGATTTCACTCCGGTGGCTAATCTCAAAAACATCTTCATCCATGGAGGAAGACCATAAAGGTTCATCGTACCTAATGGGACGCCCTCTCCTCCTGTTTTTAATCCCTTAATGTAAACAGATGGTATTGGGCGTGTTTTAAAGAAACCGAGTCAGATGAGTGCATCCTGAATGTGCTCATCTCTCCCCACCAGAGAAAGTGGTGCTGACTTGTTTTTCTTTTCTTTTTTCCCTCTGGCACAGAGATGAATCACACTTCAAGTTCCTGTAAGTTTTCTAATAGGAAAGAGACCCTCTATGAGGTTAAGGCTCAGCCACCAGCAGGCACCTGAGATGCCTTTTGTGTGCTGACCCTGGGGCACCAGTCTCCAGGAATTTAGGTCTCTGTTTTTGCTGCTCATGAAACAGTTTTCTGGCACTGACAACTGGTATGCTGCAGCAACAGCAAGACTGCACATGGGGTGGTCTAAGGAGATAAGCAAGGCTAGTTTTGAAGGGAGAGAGAACATCAGTTGTAAAATAGGTTTGCCTAGGGTGAATAAAACCCCACAGCAACTTCATTGTGGCTCTGGATATTCCCAGACAACTTTACAAACATCCACGTTCGCTCCTGCAATGAGTTCCCCAGGTAACCAATCCCCTGAGAGCGGCAGGGTTGGGTCCTGCATTCGTGATGATGCTGCCTCTCCCTTTCACCCACCCAACCCTCACTCCTGACACACAACAACCACAGAGCCCCAAACGCAAATGGGGGGTCTTGCCCGAACTCTGTGATTTGAGCCACAAGACTGGGGCCAACTGCCCCATTCCGCCTTCCCACCCCACAGCCATCCTGGGCTCCCAAGCCACTCTCACCCCCAGTGAAAATACTCCACCTCCTGGAGCCCACGCAGCCACTCCAGCCCCAGTTGGTCAAATCCAAGAAAAAGATTTGTTTAAGCTTTTTCCACCATACATTCCACTGCAGACATTGCTTTTAATAAAGGCTGCACCACAATCCTTTTCATAATGGCACAGAGCAATCTAGCAATATCCTCCTGCACTTAGAGAGTGAGTTAATGAAGGAATAGGTTAATTGAAATCGACTTCAGTACGGAGCACAAGCAGTTGAGCTGAAACGTGGCATAAAATAGAAATGAAAAGAAAACCCAGCTTCTCAACCCAGCCTGTAGCTTTCTGGCCATACACGGAAAAGAATTATTATTTCTTCTTCGTCTTCTGATATGTTCAACAGTAAAACCACCAATAATATGAAAATAAATTACACCTGGGGCAACCTTATATTGCACTAACAGTCTGGCTCTGATTAGCCTTGCCTTTATCATGCATGCATCGTATTAGTCCGTTTCAAAGAATTCGTGGAGAAATTCATACTTCGACCTTAAAACAGAGAGTAAAAACACAGCTGAATTTAATTACCCGCTGACCGCATGCACTGGGTTAGGTAATAAAATATAGAAGCAGTAAGATATGTAATGCTTTATTAAGCTATCTCAGATACAAGAGCATGCCTGGCAATTATGCCTGAAGGCTACTGAAGGCTACTCAGAATCTCTCGCGGACCACCCAAAGAGAGGAGCTAAACAGAACCTGGTCCTCGCAGCACAGCAAAGACACCCATAAATAATACAGCTATATGCAGGCAAAGTGCCTCCTTGCTCCTATCTGCCTTTAAGTCCATATGTTTATCAAACACACATTGCCCTGGCATCAATGAATTCTTCTCAGCCTTGCTCAAGATGTGTTTTTTTAACGCTTTCCCGGTGCACTCTTAAGCCCGGCTTAGGCCCCAAGTTTATGAACGTTTAAATAAAACAGCTAAAAATTAAATAAAGCCCAGAAATGGCTGGATGGGAAAGGAAAAGCCAAGCCCACCTCCCTTCCTTGTTCCTACAAGGAAACCTTGCATGCAGTTAAAGCGGATGGTTGAGAGGGGAGTTTGCAGAGGGGTTGAGAGTACCATAAAAGAAATAACCAAAGAAGGTAAATAAAATATTTAGGAGAGGTGAAGAAGGCAGGGAGGGAGGAAAGAGAGCAAAAATTATCCTAATTCCAAAATTAATGACTTAAAGAAATCCAGCAAAAGGCACAAGCTGCAAATACTGATCTTCCCATAGCCATGGGTTCAGGCAGTAGTTTTTTAATTTTAAAAAGCAACCCTTTCTTCCGGGTTTATGCAACCTTACGCTGCCCATAACGTGTAAGCTTACCCTAATAGAACAGAACTACACAATGAATAATGAAAACTTGTGATAAACAGAGGGAAAAAAAGCCCATTGAAAGACACATTGCCAGGGAATTGTACTATAAACTGGATAACCCGAGTTTATAAAGAGATTCACGTTTTCAGGCCCCCATCCAGGCAAGGGGCCCAGGTTCTGGGTTTCCAAGGGAAAAGACAGTTGTCTGTCCTCCTGCTCCTGCATCATTCCCACAACACGGAGTCGCCAAGAGCTTGTTACCCCAAATCTCAGCAAAACCTTGAAGGCTGGAGACCAGGCAGCAGGATCAGCACAGAGGCAGCAGAGCCAAGGGCAAGGTGAAAAAAGGATGAGATTTGCAGAGATCGAGGCAGATTCTCTGGCAGGAAAGGAGCCTGAATCAAAACCTCATGTCCAAACCTTCCTGGTGACCACCCCTTTTTCTCTTCTTCCATTTCCCTTCTCAGTTGTTGTTGGCTTAGACTACAGACAGTTTAGGGTAGGAATACTTTTGCGTGTGGCTGTGCCATCCCTGGAGACACCACACTTGGTTGGAGTCTGCAGGCTGTATATAAATATAATCACTGCCATAAGAATCAAATTAGAGCGGGATCCAATATTCACATCTAGCCCCTCTTACTCGTAACCAGCTGAACCCAACTTGCAGATCCCAGAAAATTTCCACCTCTGGCAATCTTCTCCCCTGTGCTTGCCATGTAGGCCTGCTCTCCTCTTTTCCTGTGACGGGAAATCTGTTTCTCTGTGTACTTAGGTTTGGGGTTCAGTTTTTTTAATTCTTAATAGGTAAATGGGACCAAAGCAAAATTTGAATCAAATCTTCCCAGAAAAAAAAAAAAATAAAAGAAATAACCAAAGAAAGAAAGAAAGAAAAACCAATACCAACTTTGGGTCACTTTTTCCTTTCCCACGTGCCCTGGCACTTGTTCATTTGTTGCTCCTCTGCTTTTCAAGCTATGTGGCCAGGATCAGAGGCAGACTTTCTTAAATATATTGTGGTGTGAAATGTTGCTCTGTAAGGATTTCTGGCCTCTACTCTCAATGCAAGATGAGCTGGAAATGTCCAAATAGAGCTAATTCTCAAAGACTTCCACAGCAGTGTTGGAGGGGAAATATAGAGCTCTGGAAAGTGGCCATGCTCCTATCTCCAGCAGCTAACGAACATCCATAGTAAAAGGGAACTGAGCAGCAGCTCCATCAAAGTGACACCTCTCTGGCTGGATCAGTATTTACATGGATCACAAGTCTGCTCTGCAGTGCCTGTTAGCAAAGTTAACTGGTAAGTCTCCCAGTCCACATTTCCCGCCACTGAGCCCAGCAGAGAGGGACCACTCAAATACCTTGCCTGCAGATGATGGAGATGAGGATCCAGGGTCTGCATCACAAAACTTCCCTGTTCACACCACAGCTTGGGAGTTTCCTGGGGTGCTATATTTAACATAGGTTTCCTGAAATCTGTCCCTAATGCTTCAGAGTGGGGGGTTTGGAGATAAAAACCAGAACTTTGTATGCCAGATCAGGAATTCTTGCAGACAACGTCTGCACTGAGCGCCCTCGCAAAAGGCAGCAGGGGAGCCCTGCTCATTCACATTCTCTTTATAAACAGTTGTTTATTTTATTATCTTTATTTGAAACAGATTATGCAGCAGAAGACTTCTGGAAAAATCTTTTCCATCTGACTACTATTTTTGGCAACATACGGTACAGGATAGAAATGCGCTTGCTCGCCTTTGTTTATTTGTCTTTATCCTTAAGGCTGCAAATGGGGAGAAAGATATATTGGAAGTAACTCCAGAGAAAGCCTGTGATTGTCAATGTAAAGACAACTAAGGTGCAAATCAAAAGTTTTTATGTAGGGCTATCCACAGACCATGCACACAAGACAGAATTAATCTTTCTTTAAAAACTCATTTTTGCCCCCATCCTAGGACATTTCTGAGCTTTCTGTAGGAAAAGAGCTCAGAAAACCCAACACCAAACCCAACAATCTCCGTGACCAGAGCTGAAGGAGTGGCTGCTGCTGCAAGGAGCATCACAAGGAACTGTGATACTCTGATGGGAACCAAAATGAAGGGTGACAAAGACATCTCAAGAACTGCTCCACTGTGATATTCCTACACCACAAGGGACCACCCTATTGAATTAAAAATTATTGAATTAATAACTTTTTCTAAAGAAATTATCCAAAACAGCTATAGAGAACAATTAAGATAATATTTAGTTGTAAGTACAGTTAAAAGCCCTGATTCATCTCTGATATAAGAAGTCAGTAAGCCACAAGAATGATGGGCACAGGAAATATACATTTCAAAAGAAGCTGGAAAAGTTTAGGAATGATGTAATAAAATTAGTTGTAATGCCAAAATACAACTGTGCAGTACTATGCATTTCTTTGCATGTGCAAAAAAAAACCATAATAAAATTAAGGGCGGGGATTACTTCATTTGAATTAATCAATTATTTTTCTTAATGCCTCAAACACTGATAGTGGATTAGCCGCAGTTCACAGGTAATTTTCCCAGGCATATTCAATCTTTCCCTTTTGTACCCCCATCAGAACAAAAATGAAGAAAACACACAAGAAAAATATTTATTTTAATAGAAGTGGGAAAATACTGCTCACATTAGAAACTTTGCTTTGAGAGAGGGAAAAGGACCGCATTTCTGTCAAAAACATTTAGAGAAAGAAAACTCAAAAAACCTCAGGGTTGCCCTTCCCACGTACAACTGCTGAACCTGTCTCCATGATGTAGAATTTTTTTATGGAACACGAACACACGCGTCCGTAAGCCGTCAGCAAGGCTTCCACAAAACCTGCAGTGCCCGTAACGTCTCTATAAAATTTTCACTTAAACATTATTCATTGATCTGCTTGTAAA
This sequence comes from Gymnorhina tibicen, assembly GCA_013399875.1. Classification (NCBI taxonomy): domain Eukaryota; kingdom Metazoa; phylum Chordata; class Aves; order Passeriformes; family Artamidae; genus Gymnorhina; species Gymnorhina tibicen. Next base: position 3,489,615 of record VXAZ01007995.1, read on the forward strand.
CTTCCCAAACAGCACGTCGCCTAATTAATCATTTTTATACTAGATGCAATTGTGAGTTTAAGCTGCAGAATGGTTTGCTGTGGCTAATCACATCCATGCACCGAGCAAAGATGGAGCTGTTTGACAATTGAATATGAAGGTTTAATTATTCTATTCAGAAACAAAGTTTTCATTAGAGAATCCCGGAGCAGCTGGTTACGGTAATGATGTCCCTAGTGGAATTACAAGCAGGATGAAAAGGGTTGGACAATGTTATTTGACTTACAGCATCGCGATGTTCATTTTGAAAGCCATGAAGAGTTGGACGGGATTCTTTAAGTTTTGTGTTGCTGGTGCCAAAACTCAGCTGGAGCGTGTTTTCACGACACTATCCACTTCCTATTGTTTTGCAAAATGCTTTTTCCACCTTCTGAAAAGGGCTCAGAAAACAATACACCTCAGAGCGAGGATTTTCTGCTAGGAGGAGCTACTGAGCCGAGCACAAACTAGATGTCCTCTGGATCTCCGTTGTCTATTACCACATGGAAACACAGTGCGCACAGCTTGGCTTTCCCACCTCCAAGCTCTTTTAGGGAGCAGAGGAAATAAGAGAAGGTGCCAGTACCATTAACACTACCTAATATGGCACACGTTCCCCTCGGTGCAACCTTACTCGTGTCACGCAAATGTGGGTATTAACTGTTCAAAGATGTGGGTGCCGGGGCACGAGGAAGTCCTCGGTGTAAGTTGGACCGGCTCCAACCCCACATCACATACTACCCTAATGACTTTATGTCTTGTTGCGAGCGAGAGAAAGAGGAGGGGAACCAGTCCCAGTGTGAGGGAAGAGCCCATTACACTTTGCTCTGTTCCTTTGCTCTGCCAGGAAGAAGCTGGGACAGGAAGGAAAAGGAACCAAACAAAGCTCCCCAGTCGATTAAGTTCAGATTCAGGACTCCCAGTGAGGCACCATGGCTTTCAGAGGAGCCTTCCCAATGCCATCATAACCACTCTTCACTATAATAAGTTCAGCTCAGCTTGTCCCAGTCTCTCCTTTAACAGCAAAGGTGATAAAAAATGAAGTTCTAGACTTCTGTAATATGCGTGCATCTTTCCAGAGGATGGAGAAGAGGAAGGAAGCTAGGGGTTAGTGCAACAACATAAAATGTCATGAGAGATCCTTCTTTCTGCAGAAAAAGCCCTTTTCTCTGTATAGCTCACTCAAGCTGTATGTGCTAATGTCCAGAATTAGGTCCTAAAATATAACATCTCTACTGAATTCTCTCCTTCCTTGTTGCCCTCCTTTAAGGACTGCCCTAAATAAGTCATTTCCCAAATGTAAGCCCCACCATGAGAAGAAAAAAAAAAAGAAAAAAAAGGAAAAAAAAAAAGAAGGGGTTAAAAAAACCCTCATGAAGACATATATCCTGCTGAGCCACCAGAGAAGCTCCAGGAACATCAAAAACAGAACCAACTCCAGTGAGTTCTGATGTGGTTTCAATTTTGGATTCTGTCATTGGGAAAGTAATCAGGTCAATCAGAAATGTGGTGGAAACCCAGCTGAGAACATGAATTACTGCACATTCTAGACCACCCAAGACCAGAAAGGGAAAAAAAACCCCAGAACTATATCTTAGTAATACTACAGCTTTTATCATTAGGGTTAAAATTATAGTTGCAGTGAAACTCAGGAAACAATACAGATTTGTAAATGCTTCCCACTGAAATCTTCATTTATTTTTTAGCTTGTGTTCCTACTGCTGTATAAAACTACTGGGAAAGTTCAGTTGGGGCTGAGGGCTGGGGGTCACATCCTCAACGGATGCAAATGTGGAACAGCTCCAGTGCTGGGAGGGTTCAGCCCTTTGTTGAATTAAATTCCAACTAGAGACTGAATATTTTTTTTCTCCCTCAGTTTACAGAAAAGTCTATTTGGGGCATTTGTGTAAGTAAGTGGATGTGATTTCTTTTACAAGGATGTTTGGAAATGAGAAACTGAACCACTGAAGAGGTCTCTCTCAAGATTTGTTAGTGTCCCTTTTTTCCTCCTTAAGCAGCTGTGAAAATAGTCTAGCTGGAACAAACATGTGGATTAAAACGGAGATATTTCACAAGTGCAACCCTCTGTAGCTAGGCTCCGCTCACCATTCCCTTGTCACAAGTCCCACTGAATTCCCAAGAGCATGACAGAGGAAAAGGGAGTGAGTGGAGGAGAAAATTCTTTCTAGGCAATATGAAAGGCTTGGGTAGGGCCTGCAAACACCCTCCACCACATACAGATTTGTTGTAACCTCATAAAACAACTGGACCACGCTTCAGGTGAGAAGAAACGGGAACGATTCGTCTCTGGTGTAAAGGAACCATCTGTGAAACTGCCCCAGTGGAGGCTAAAAACGTCGGAGAATAAGGAATGTGAGATGCTTAAAATGCCAGAGGTAAGTCAAAACCTGTGTCCCAGGGAGCCAGATTTCAGGAATTAACATCAGCCACAGAAGTGTGAGACTGTCACTTTCAATTTGGCCTCCACAAAGAGAAGCCAAGGTATGCAATGCAGACAGCACAGAGCAACATGAGCCAAAAATTTCACCCTCTTCAATTAAACCCAAAGAGAAACTAAAAACTTTTTTGTTTTTTGGTGAGGGTGGTCAAGCACTGAAACAGGTCGACCAGAAGGATCCATCCCTGGAGATACTCAACACCCAGCCAGGCAATGTCCTGGGCATTGACTCGATCTCCAGAGGGGCTCTCCAACATTGACTGTTAACATGTGAAGGCTTTGCTTTGGTCCTGCCTCTAAAATAGACTAAAGTGCTCCCTCCTCTTGAAGAAACGGGCAAGAAAATTCTCTGAGGATGTAAACTGGCCAGCAAACAGCCTCCAGACTGCATGGAGGAGTGAGGAAATGCAAATCCTCTGCTCCACAAAATTAGTTACTCAGGACCTCAAACACTGCAGCCTCCATCTAGATGCAGCCTTGCACAGCTCCAAGGACTAGAATATGTGGAAAATTTCTTTTTTCTTTTTATGTCTATCTGTTTTTAGACAGGAGCGTGGGGAACTGAGTAGCAGGGTCATGCTCTCTTCATCCTGTGGTCTGCCTCAATCTAAACACTGGCCACAGTGGAGTCCAAAGCACGTTTCGCTGTGGTAATAAAAAGATTGTGGTCATTTCAAAAGCAATTAAGGCCTCATAATCGATTATGCTTTTACCACAGCCGTCTTTGCCCTTGAAGCACACACCCAAGTAGAGAGGAATTGAAGGACATTTTCATTGCCCTGCATGCCACTCTAGAGGTTTTTCTTTCTATTTCTGACTAGTCAGATTCCAAAAATCTTCCAAAGCCAAAATGTTATAAAGTCAAAACCCTAAGAGAGGACTGCTTTTAGTGTCTCATCACTGTCACAGAAAATGAGAGGGAGGAGGCTGCAGTGGTTCTAGTCATTCATAGCAGGGATGTTCTCATTAGGAGAGGATTATGGCCCTGTGGCCCGGATCATCAATAAAGTTGGGGTTTGAATCCATGGACAGGGCAAATTCCATTAAGGCACATCATCCTTCTTTCACATGGGTGGTGTATGCAAGCAGCTGCATCTCAGAGGGCAGTGTGGTGTCTTCACCATCATTTCCAGGCAAACGGAATCACATTCTGTCCACACTTGTTGCTGAGACAGCAATACAAGACCTCCTTGTTCAGCCAGCTCTCTGTCTATAAAGCACCAAGCGAAAAAACAAAAATTCCTACCACCTGCAGCCCAGTCCCTTGGCAGAGAGAGGATCCTTATTTTTTCACCCATGGTTTGGCAGGTAGCAAGCAGACCTATACAGACACCTTGAAACCTCCTACCCCAGAAGCTAAGGGGCTGAACAGGTAACATGAGCAATGAGAACCTGATGAAGAGCTCCACTAGTTTCCCTGATTGTATTTGAATCCATGATCTTCTGTCTGAGCCCTAATGAAAGTGGACAACAGATTATTTATTGCTATTACAGCAACCTCAACATATTGGAATGTTTGTATCATATCTCACCATTCTTCTTTTTTTCCTTAAACTGAACAATCCATTTCCTCCAACCCTTCCAGGGTTGCTGTCTAAGGTCTCCTTCTCACAGCCATGTCTCCTATCATACCTTGCCCTCGTCTTCACCAAAAAATTCTCCTTTCAGGTTGTGCTTTGCCAAACTCACTTATGCCTTAAAGCTGGCCTCAGCAGCTTTTCAGGGACAACTTCAAAATTAATAGGTATGTTCTCCTTCCACCATCCCAGGTGGTAAGGAAAGAATTATAGAGCAACAAGTCCAGAAAAGAGCCCTCGAGATCTCCCAGCCTGTAGTGTGAAAGCTTGACAATGAAGTTATGATAATCAGTCCCTGAGTATTCTCTCAAGCCAGCCTTACAGTCATGTTAGAGAAGATTCACCTCAGCTCAGCTTCCCTAACTCAGTTGCAAGGCAACAAAGCCCCTGTTTTCTTTCAAAACCTTTTGAAAATGATAGGCAATACAATAGCCTTAGCCTTAAATTACTGTATATACATACATACATATATGTATCAAAATAAAATAATCAGAGAGGGAGCAAAAGTTTGCCAGCAGCCTGAGGCTTCCCTCTCTGACCAGATGTACCCAGTTCATTTCCAGTAAAATTCCATGGAAGCCACTGGCATCCCACTGGGATGTGCTAGGCACATATTAACTTGCTAAAATAACACGAGAGATTTGCATGAGTTCTGCTGTAATCTATCACTTCTCACTTTTTTTTTTAATAGTCACTATGGTATCAAAGCAAAATACATCAGCATGGAAACTCAGGGTCACAGGCCAGCTTGCTCCTGCTCAGCATCCTCAACCTGCTGTGCTGGGTCCCCTTACACTCAGCTCATGTGGTTTGAAACTTCTCGGCCTAAAAAGACTGCAATCCTGACCTTCAGGACTTCTCCTCTGTTGCCCTCTCCCAGACTGGGGGTCTCACAGCCACAAGAATCCTACAGCCAGTGTGATGCATTGCTTGACTCCCATAAAATAGAATATATCCATTCCCAGAGGCTCCAGGCCAGCATCCAGGTGGATGTTTTGAGGAGCAATGCTGCAAAAGTTCTTAATTTGAACAAACAATCATCAAAGCTTAAGAAAGTAAGTCATTAGCATAATGCCTGCAACAACCTTCAGCCTCCCTTTGGTTCCATTTTGTCAGGAAGCACCTCCAGCAAAGAAGATACGCACCATCCACAGTGAAAACAGACTGCTATGTTATTAACAGAACAGCTTGGAAACAAGCCTGACTCAAAAATCCAGTTCTAGGCACCCCCAAAATTTTTGTGAACCCCCCCGAGAGACCCACACCCAAGCTGAATGGCTCATAGTCCTCGCTTTGGACGTCTGCTCCCCCCGTGACGAGCAGCGGCCACAAGCAGAACATCGGCCAAGTGCGACGCAGAGCTGGCTGCCCTCGTGAAGTGCCTCTGCCTAGGACTCTGCCATCTCCTCCCACTCATTCATGCCCTCCATGCTGCAGCCTCATCATCCCAGACCTCTAATCACTTCATGTACACGCTGTCCACAAATTAGGAGACATCACAGTGTTATTTGGGGCACTGAACAAGATTACTGTGCAATTACACCAATGAGCCACCTTTATCTCCAGGCTTGAAATCATGCCTTTACTTAAAACACTTTAAATCAATAAAATTATACTGTAGCCATAGACAGTGCATACAGTTTTGCTTGCTGGAATGACCCCCATTATGTTCAACTGGAGATCTGTTTCTGCCTGATTCAAGCACAGCAAACAGACTTCAAGTAATGGCAAATGTCAAGTGGTTTTAGGAGGAAATAATTATAAATCATTCATGACACCCTGCTATGTCCTAGCTGTTGGTTGGCTTATTCCTCTCGATTAGAGCTAATTTGCACACAACTCAGACCCGTGCAGCAGTGACAGAGGCTCCTCCAGAGAAAAGCAGGTACCCTGAAACACAAAGGCAGATGGATAGACTATGGTGGGGGAGACACATAAATCCTGAATAGCAGAGAAAGCACATAGGGAGTGATCTAACCATCTCTTCCTACTTAATAATCATCAAAGAGACCCAGCAGGAAGCAGAATAAAGGGAAAACAGACAAACATCCTTCTCCACGTGGTGCAAAGGGAAGATGTGCATCTCCCTATTGCCAGCGGCTGCACATACAGAGGGTTCCTAAGAGCCCTGAGTCCATCTCCAGGGCAAGGCGTGACAACCCACCTTTGAGGGCAGCCAGAGCAGAAGGCAGGGAGGGAGGGCTGGGCTTCTTTTTACACACAGGTATTGTCCACAGCCCGGCCTGAAGGCACCACAGTTTCAGCAATACCAGGTAGCACAAGGAAGCAAGATAATGGACTCCTAAGGCTGGATGTGATGGAAAAAGTGAGGACCAGCCTCAGGGAGGTTGTGACCAACTGCAGAGCTGCCACAGTGATGGCAAGCAGAGGACCTGCTCCTCAGGATGTGGCCTGGAGCCCCAAAGCCACATGTATTACATAGGACCAGAGCTGGAGTGGGGCAGAAAGGACATTTCCAAAGCAGAGCATGGGGAATCCAACTCCATCTTGAGTAACTTAAACTCCCTCTGTAGCTTTATTATGCTATCCCAGGAGACAGGAAATTTTCAAGCAGCTCTGAGTCAATGGGGATTGTCTGACACAGTGACAGAGCCCTGATTTAACAGGGTGTTAATTAACTTCATGCATTTCAAGTCTGGCAAATGCAGAGCATCCCTGTTGAACCAGGGCCTACACGCAGCACTGAGATAGCTTAAGCCTGGAGAAGTAGGCTGGAAACATCTAACAAGAAGAGGATTTCCCATGATAAATCTGGTACTTCCTGCTTCTGGCTGTGCTGGGTTTACCACACAAATCGTCTTTCTCACAGTCCTTCGGCGCTGCTCATTTCATTCTCAGCTGGGCTCCAGACACACAGAGGTGCAAGGAAAGGAAAATAATGAGACAAAGTTGGGATAGGCAAACATTGTGATGCTGGAGGCTGTTCAAGCCTCTCAGACACTTTGGTGGGTTTACAAACTGGGATAAGATTGTGAACCACTTCTTTTTTTCCAGTAATTTGAAATGCATGCTCTCCCTCGTGTGCCACCAAGGGTGGCTCAATTATTAAAGACACAAACAATTTTTTAATTTTTTTTTTTTCTGGGAGACTCAACTGTGCCCGGGAGAGTGAAGAAACCTGGACCACCTACCATAAGCTGAGTAGGCAGAATACTGCACGTAGTCCATACCCCGTGCTGCCTTCCCTTCTTAGAACTTCCACTCTGGTGCCCATCTGCCATTACAGCATCCCCATAATCACTCTATGCCAACATTCCTTGTTTTCCAAAACAGAGATGATCCTGGAGTTGTAACACTCCAGTCAGTTACAATCTGGAAGTGATCTGGATTTTCCCTAAAGCCTGGCATTTCACTTCAGGTCCCTTGTACAGAATGACCAGGGATCAAATTAGACCTTTGATCCAAGACTGAGCTACAGAGTGCCACTAGTTGAAATTCATCTACTGCTTATGCTGCTGCCTGCTCCAAAAGATTTCTCTTTATCCCTTTATATATCTGCATCCATAGGAGTTTCATTCCTTAAACCTGCATCAAGTTCACCTTTAATGATTCCTTTTCTTCCTTTGTTTGTAATTCATCCAGTGTTTTTCGGCAGCAGTGATTGTCCCTTTGACATTAATTTTCTTCATAAGCACTGCCTCTCTGCTTTCCCCATGGTTCAGTCGTCTGAGCTCTTTAAACATGACCTGTTCTCGAAAACCTGACTCGTTGGTATCTTTGCCCAGCACCAGGATGTCAGTGCTCATTGTAATCATGTGTACAGAAGCTTAGTGGTGGGAGGTCTTAAAACAGCTATTTTGTTCCCTGCCTTTGGCATTGCATTAAGAACTTGGATTTCATCTGCTGTTCACCAGCACCTTAAGGTCACTTTCAGACATATTGGGTTTCCAGGTCCCCCATCTCTAATAGCACGAGTTAAGATTGCTTTCAATTTTCATTTCCTTCCTTTTGATGGTTCCACCCCACTCTTAACGTGATTTGAACACCTCTGAACACCTCTGCTGACCAGTTGCTGATTAATTTAACCCACATTCACAATATACAACTCTGAAAGTGAGACTACATACTTCGACATTCATTAGAAACAGGGAAGAGAATATATTAGCGTCCCCCTGACTGATGCTTATACCCTCACATCTGGCCACTAAGTGCCTCTATAAATCAAATGTGGCATAAAAGGATGAGGAAAACTGTAGGGTTGCAGCAGGCAAACAGTGTCTCTGCTCCACTGAGAGTTTATCTCAAAGGAATCCTGACAGCCAAGCCAGCATCAGCTTTGTTGACTTTCTGCTGGTCCAAACATTTCCTAGCCTTTTCCATGTCCCTTTCTCCATCTGCATCCCTTCAGATGACCCTTCTCTGCTGCTTCCCAAACCTGCAGTCTCAGACACTTCAGTTCTTCTGATACATTCATTGCCTGCAGCATTGCTCTGAAGAACGTGAGGAAGCCAAACATGGGGCTGGACATCCCGTCACAACCACCCCGTGAAATATTTCTGACCTCATCTCTGACCACGTGGCCTGAATGGAGTTCTAGCAGCTGTTTTGTCCAACACCACCAGTCTATGGAGCAAGCTGAAATAAGAGATTGACTCTCAACCTCAGGCTCTACATTTTGCAACCCCACCTTATGGCTATAAATTTTTTGCCCGCATAGATAGCTATAAAGTTAAACTGGATGCTTACCTCCCCTTCACTGTAAAATTTTCTGCTTGATGTATTTTATTAGAAAGAGCAAATCTCTTCACTAATATTCTTTTGATGGGTATTAACACATTTTGTGGCTGCATTCTGGATTTTCTGCTAGTGTAACCCAGATTGGATCTGAACAATTATACTTCCAGAGGCTTTTTTTTTTTATTTTGTACTCTGATTATTTCTTAAAGAGGCACGGCATTGAAATACAATAAAAATTATTTTTAATTTTCAGCTTTAATTTATACAGGTTCAGGCCAAGTCATATAATTTAAAATAAGCATAAAACTCACTGCCTCAGCTTTTCTGCACACAAGTCTCTTGAAAAATAATTTCAAAAATGAAAAACCTTTCTAATTTAATAAGCTTTCTTCTTTTAATTTGTGGAAAGCCCCATTTCTCTCCTTGATCATTCTGCTATTATCTCCTGTTCATCTCCACCAAATTTAAGCATTTTGAATTCTTCTCCAAGCAGCTGCACACTCAAATATTTCCCTTTCTGGGTCCCTGTTAGCACCCGAGAGCCATCAGTGGCCATACTTATCTTGTGGAGTCCTTCAACACTGCTGGGGAGGTTCAGGAAGAGCATGATGGGCTTGGGGTGAGCTGGCTGCCTGACCAGGACTGCAGATCCTTGCAAATACAGCCCCCAAGCCTCCCATTAAGTCAGCAAGTACAAACCCATGAGCAATTGAGAGCTCTTCGATGACAGCTGAGAATCTCTCTGCAGTCCCAGGAAGTCAGACAGCTAAATCGAGGCTATAAAATAAAGCCTAAAGCTGGCCTTAAGGTAATAAAAACATAAAATAAAAATGAATTATATCAACTAATATAATAACATGAAGGTTTTATTGAAATAGCGACCTAAACTCGTCAGAAACAGCAAGATTGTTTCATTGCAGTAGCACCAACCACAAAAGCACTTTTCCTTTCCACTTGCCCTGTCCTGGATCTGTGTTTGCCCAACAGCTGCCTCTGCACTGGGCCTGAGCAGCCAGGACACAAGTCATGGGAAGAAGTTCCTTACACCTGTGGCTGGCACCAGCAGCATTCGGTGCAGCCTGAAAAAGGCAAATCCACAGCAGGAGAGAAAACTGGCCACAGGCAGAAAAGTGTTTGCCAAATGTCACTCAAGTGGCCTGGGCAAAGAAGGAAGAGCAGCTGATTGCTCAGACCAAAATCCAAGGGTTTCAAGAAGCTTCACACAAGCAGGTTTGCAATCCCTGTGGAGCCTGAGTGTGGCGGTACGCAGGGACAGGCAGTCCTGGGAGAAGTCACAGGCTGATTTACTGGGCATCATTTCAGGATCAAACTCGTGTGACATCATCATGGTCCAGGCAAATTTATGGACAGTTTGTTCCATCCCCCAACAGGAGCAAAGAGACAGGGAGAAGGAAACTTGCCCACTCCTACTAAGTAACCACAGTGCAAACTTCATAAACGTGCTCCTGACCTCCGCCACAGCGCGCACACTTGAGTCATTCCAATAAAACAGGAAATGACACTTTGCCACAACATTACTAAGTCCATATCCCATAAAACCATTCAGGAAAGAGGGGAGGGGGGAAAAAAAAAAAGAGAGAAAAGCAAGAATAAAGCCAGCAATTATCTGTTATTAACCCAGTCCTCAGTGGTATCACATTGCTCCTAAAAATAATGACAGGGCAACAAAGCTTGTTTGCATCTCCCATGTCCTTTGTGGGTTCCTCGTTATTCTAATGAGCTGCTGGAAAATCTACTTCAGTTACATCCCCGTAGATTATTTCACTGATCACCCTGCTTTCATTTCCACCTGGCACCACAAGATGTTTCACAATTAACACTTTGATCTTTTCTTTTTCTTTCCTTTTTCTTCATCTTTTCCACCCTCTCCCCCACCCCTCACCCAGGGACAATTGCAGACACACTCACTTCGGGAGGAGCTGAGAAATCTGGTGGATGGGGGGCTGCCTCCATATTTTGTGCCAGACTGCGGGGCGACCAGGCTGGGCACGGCTGGCAGGGCCACCAAACATCCTGCCTTTGCTCGCGTGACTCCGCTCCCCTGCAGCTGGTGCCACAGAGAAACCAGAAACAGTTTAAGAATAGATCGGCGTATAATGTCTGCCATGTGGGCTCGGGAGCAAAACAGGGAAGGGATGGAGGAGGGCAGCAGCACAGCCATTGCACGAGCAAACAGGCTGTGGCTTGGTGGGTTTTTTCTGTCTCAGTGACTCACACCACTCATTGTAAGTCGCAGCCTGCCTTTCTCTCATGTGGAGAGGAAAGAAAAAAAGAAAAATCTTATTTGTTTCAACAAGCTCTCCTTGCCACCTTTTATTCCGCCCTCCAGAGTCATTATTCAAATTGTTTAAAGCTTCAAACAGCTGAGATGGAGCTGGCAGGGAGCACAGCTGCCAACCTCTGCTTCTCCCCTTCCTCTTCTCCTCCTGCTGCATCTCTCAGGTCCCCTGGATGGAGAGGATCCATACCCAGGGTCCTGCTTGCTTCGGCTGGAAATCTGGGCCATGGTGAGGTACCATAAGTTAAATACTGCCTATTTAAGGGACAGGAACAACTCCAACTGCTGGGGAATGGAGCTGCATGTCACCCAGCACGAAGGGGACCAGCCAACACAGAGCAACAGAGGTACAGAGAGATGCACCTCACCCTCCAACAGCTAAGGCCAAAGCAGGGAATTCACACCTTTCAAAGGTTTGATATCAGTTCCTGCTGAAATTTAGGCAATTAAATGCATTTTTTGTCCTTTCATCAACAAAACAAGTATTTTCTTGTGATTGAATTGCCTTCTCTTCAATGTAAGTGCTATTTTACCTTCTTTTTAATTTCAAAATAATTTGGAAAAACATGCAAAAATAGCTACAAAAATATTTTGTACACTCCAAGCCTCCAAGTTTTAAGATAAACAGGGGGTGGGCGGTGGTGGGGGGTGTTTCATATTGTTTAGCTTTCAGCAAAATACAGAAAGCAGATTTTTTAAAAAAAAATCATTTTATCCACACTAGAAAAGGTTTGAAAACAATTTTACTACTACAATTTTTTGTCAGGAAAGCAGATTTTCAGTTGTCTTGAGTACTAGAACTCATCATAAAAATAATGAGAAAGGACATTTGTGCCAAAGTTAAGTCTTCCTTTGCAAACTTGGTGATTTATAAGGAAATTTTACCAAACGGGGGAAAAATTAAAAGAAAACATTTCTGGAATGTCATTACATGGGATTTTTTTTACAGTTATAATAATTGTTATTTCAAACTAATATTGGATGCTATAAAAAAAAAAATCAAGATTAAATGCTTTAGCTTGTCTAAAGAAAAGCTTAAGAGAGCTTTGAAAGTTTAGTGCCATTGAAAAATCCACATTTTGGCTCTTTGAGGCCAGTTTGGGATCTCAAAATCTCGATTCCTTAACATTTTACTGGGAAAATGCTGATTCTTACAACACTCATGATGTTTGAGCATAACTTTGCTCCAGTTGTACTTGAATGAGGGTATTTACAAGGGCAAACTCACGCACACATTCGAGTGTTGACAGGATCAGGGCTTCTGGTAACTTGCTGACACTCAGTACAACCTATAATGCTGTACAATGCTCACTTTATGTACACCAGACTTTGACCTTATTCATCAAAATACCCTTCTGACTTTGTTCCAAGGGCTTTTATGTTCTCTGAAAACAATAAAGTTCCCTTTTATGACATTACAGCTTTAATTTCAAAGTGTGATGAGTGAATGTGGTGTTGTTTTCTTTGTTAAGGCACAATGAGCTCGTACGCCGCGGCTCAAATTATTTTTACTTGGGCTTAACATAACCCTGACACAACAACGAGCATATTGGGGTCCAAAGTACAAATCCAGGGCACACACAAGCTCAGACCCCACCTCCCAAAACGGGAGATGACTTTGACCTCTCCAGCCACAACCCACGGGGAGCGATTCGTACGCTTACGACAACTCCTCCGCACAGGGACGCGACGGCTCTGCGGCACGTGGAGCTGTTCCACCAGCCCTCAGATCCCACAGCCACGTGAATGCAGGCATCTCCTGCTCAGCCTCCTTCCCAGCACAACCTTCTAGAACTCCTGGATGCAGTGAAGCCTTTAAAATACAATAGTCTTTAGTCTAGCAGCACTGATACCAAAGTGTCTTTTTGAGGGGGGGGGTACTGATCCCTAAATTCCTAGTGAAAGAAAGAGTGAAAAAGAGCCTGAGTCACCACAAAACACAACCTTGGCTTCTTTCGTTTTAACATAGATTTACTCACAGAGAACACTTACGTTTTTCCCTGAAAAAGATGCTAATAAAAAAATTTGTCCTTATGAAAATACACACATGTAAGAAGCTGCACAGATGCTCTGGCTCAAATTTTAAGCACACCAACCTCCTCGGCACAAGTCTGAACAATGCTGAGTCAGTTCCAAGGCCAAAGCTGCGTTAGTAATGCCTTACTGGCACAGCTCTTGGACCCACCTTCCTCACAACCAGCAAAAAGGATGCTTCCGCTAGGATAATTTATACCAGTTTCCCTAAGGAAATCCCCTGTAACAGCAGAAGTGCTGTTTTGCCAGGATAAGCTATAACATTTATGCAGCATTTGCCAACACATATATATACACACATATATTTAAAATTTTTTATGAAAAGCCATTCCTCTCTGCAATGCTGTTCCACCAGAAATGATTCTTTGCACAGATTTGGCTGGGAGTGCCAAGTGCAGATACAAAAGGCATTATTATATGGGGCTGGGGACTGGTTCCAAGCTCAGTCAAAGTAATTGAAAGTAGGAAATGCTGAAAATCTAACTCATGTACACAATCCAGGAAAATGTTGCAAATACTGTAAGCCGTTTCTTTGAACAGGGGAAGTAACCCAGTCCTGAACTAGGTCCTTAACTGGTGTGACTGGCACAGCGCCACCAAACCAGACAAGTTTTACTGGTGTGCACACAGCCCTAAATTTTCCCATTTTGGGGGTTTGTTTTGGAGTTTGGATAGAGGCTACCTGCTGTCTCTGGGAACTCCTGGAGTACATTCAGCTGCTATCAAAAAAAAAAAAAAAGACAATTAAAAAAAAAAAAAAAAAGAGGAAATTCTAGGCTCCTAGAACCTCAAAAATGATGAAATGAAACGAAAGACAGAGGTGTGACCCCAAAAGGGGCATCTTTTTCCACACGAGAATGACCTTTAGTCCACTGTGAGCAAAGAAAAAAAGAACAAGAGAAAGAATGAGGGGCAAAGATGGAAGAGAGCAGTCAAGTGGAGGGGACAGATGGTGGGGAATTCAGAGGGAGGGAGGAAGTGGGGGAAAAAACCCCAAAGGGTGGAAAACCAAGGCAGATTAAGAAATAGGAATCAGAGGTGGAGGAGAGAGAAGGGGAGGGATGGGCAGTGATAAAGGGAACAGGGTTAAAATGGGCAAACAGAGAAGGCATAAAGAGAAGGGTTGGGGTTAAAGGAGCAATTGCCCTCTGGCAAACATACTGCAGTGTAAATGGAAACACATATGTCAACAAGGAGCGTCCTGACATGGGCTGGAGAGGAAATAGCTTGTGTGATGTGAGCTTCTGCTGGGAACAACCTCGGCCTTCTCCCCCCACTTCCCCACCACAAAATCACTCCTTTCTGCAGCTGCTGACCCTCCTTGGTACTGCAAGTCACTGCCTGTGTTCCCCAAACCCAGCCAGGACTGCAGCTCCACCCAGCACTGCTGCTGGTGGGAGTCAGTTCGCAGCTCTTCACAGCTACAACTACTACCTGACTTCACTCGGGCCAAAGCGAGCTTCATCACAGCTCCTCAAGCTGTAAAAACACGTGACATTTTCACAGGCGGCTTTGCACACTCTTGAACCCAAAGAAGAGCTTCAGAAACAGCTGCTAAGCACACATAAATTTCTCCCGAGCTATTAAGGCTGAACCCAGGGCCTGAGCCAGTACTTGAGACCAGAATCCCTCATTTCACTACTTGAATTGCACTGGTCAGGACCTGGTGCTTCAGAAGCATATTCTCCTGGGAGCTAAACTCACACAAACCATTCTTCCAGTTCCAGTCAGCTTTTTACGTGATGCAACCATCCAATTACACTTTCAGACATTTTCCAGAACATTTCTGGTGATACTCTTCCTCAGCAGCAAGACATCAGTAAGAACCATGAACATCTTCCACAGACAAGGGGAAAATCCTATGATAGAGGAAAAGAGGCCAGCAGAAGAGCTATCTGCAGAGTTACCATCACTGCTGCCCAAGCCTTTGTGCTGTTCCTTAGGGGTTTCTACACTTTCTGGACATCCCTACTTGTCATGCCATACATTAAGGAAGGTCTATACCACAAGTGTTGCCTATTACACCAAAATCTCCAGACACACTGAGCATGCACAACAGGGCTCTGTTTCCTCATGCCATTGGGCCTAAACTGCCCAGGGCTTCCAAGGGACTCAAGACACGAGAAGAGAAGCATCCTGTGTGAAGAAACTTTTTATCTTCTAAAGATTCAGCCTCTTTTCTTAATGGGAATTGTGTGTACTGGTTTCTGTGGCCAGTGGCATAGATGGAAGTGAAATTATATTTATGCTCAGATTCCCTTTTTTATGCCCAGCAGCAGATAACAAGTCTAGAGCACAGCTCAACAAAAAGTGTGTCTGGGTCACTGCTTGCCTTGGTGATACCTGATTGCAGTGCAGCTACTTCTTCTGCTGGCTCACAAGAGCCCATGTGAACAGCAGCTTCTATCCCGGTGTTAGTACAGCCATAAACAGGGTATTTCACCACCTCAAACACCCAGCAGAACTGCAGAGATAAAATATTGGTACAGACAAGTCCTTTGGCTACTACAAAGATGCTCTGAGCACCACCAAGGAACTGACAGCAGATCTTTCAGCTGTTAAACATTTACTGTGGAGAAGCTGACACATGGGACCTTCCACAGTGCTAAACTCCTTACGAGACATGTTTAATACACATCACATCATGTGTTGTAGGAGGCTGTTCAGCAGCCATTCGTCTTTCTTCACTTGAGATGTTGTGACTTCCCTCTGAAGTGTTAAGAAACACTTTTCAAATATCCTCCATCACCTTGTCAATACAGATCACTGCACATGTGACCAGGATCATTAATGTCTCTATACAAAGACCATTTGTCTATTAAAAAACAATCCTTTAAGTATACAGAGTCCAAATTTTTGCATGAAGTCGTGCTTGAAGACGACACGGAGATTAAGGGCTTCCTATAGCTATAAACTCAGAAGATAGATGAAAGTTCAATCACAGACACTGAATCTTTTAGACGTTTAAACATTTCCACGCCGAAGCACATGACAATCCTTCAAACAACCATGTTTTTCTGTTTTCACAAGGACACCAATTAGCCTGTGTTGTTTAGATTGGTAATGCTTGCAATGTATAAACTTTCTTAGCACATGGCAAGTGAAAACAAATAACTTCCATCAGATATGCATTTTCCATGTCAAAAGGATGAAGGAAAATTAGGAAAATAGGCTGGCTCTAGACTTTTTTCCCCAGAATCCAGAGAAACATTCAAAGGCAGAAGCAGAAATTTACATGCAGACCCAAAAATAATTCTGCAGAGAGCACTTTCTCCCAGTGAGTAGCGTTGCTGTAGCTATGATGGTCTGAAAATAGATGCACAAGGTTTCTAAACAATAATCTTTTCCTGGATCAGCTGATACAGCTAAAGAAAACAAGCTTCAGGCACACTGAGTCTTCTAAATTCTGTTCACAGGAAGGGTGCCTTTCCTTGCACAGCCTTGATGCCAACTCTTGTACCTCTCTCCAATCACCAAAGTTTTCCAACAGTTTTCTCCTGGTTTTGTCTGTGCTACCAACTACCCAAGCACTCCTGAGAGGGCGGCCTAGAAGTTCAGGAGACCTGGATCCAATTCTCTTTTGTCACAAGCTGCTTGTAAGGCTTTAGGAAAGCTACGTGACATCTCTCCATCTCTACACTCATTTTCCCATCACATATAAAGCAGACTAAGTGCCCTCGCACCCTGCTCGATAAGGGGGAACTGAGAGGTAGCTGTGCAGAAAAAGCAGATAACCCACACCAGTGCAGGTTTTGCTTCAGGAAGAGACCCAGCATCACCGGATTTTTAAGGCAATAGATATTTCAGAAAGTTCTATGAAAGGGGAGCTAAACAGCCACTGTATAACCAAGGAGTCTGATAGCCACGAGCAATCTAAAGAGGCCATTTTTAAATAGCCCATTTTCTGAGCACAAGATATTGGTCTCATTTCAGAAAAGTGTGTTGTGCTACAGAACAGTTTCAAAGACAGATGCAGAGAGCTGTTTGTTCAGCATTCTTAATCCAAACAAACAGTTGCATACTCTTACCTTCAACACAAGTCTCTCATCTTAAGGTTCTGGCCAAGAAAAATATTTTCCTAGCTAGTTTGTTATGAAAATGTTTGAATAAAAGAAGCAACATCAATAACTTATGTAAAAACTTCAACCTCTAATCAGCTGAGCTTTAATAAGGTTTGAGATAACAGCACATGCGTTTTGCCAAGAGTATAAAATAATCATAAAAAATAATATAATTGATGCGCTGTTCTGGTTTATTACATCTCACAAACTAGATAGTTGAATACATTGAAGAAAACATTTTGGACCTCATGTTAGCATATTGTAATAATTAATAGCCATTATTTGGATTTGGAGAATTTCAGTGTGAGGTTTTGCTTGTTGGGGTTTTGGTGGGGGAGGGGATTTATTATTTTTACAGCCTGTACAAATTTGGCCAAAGACTCAAATCTTTCTGAAATTATATGAACTATTTATGACACAGAAGATTTGGCCCACAGAGTTTTGAAAACAGAGATGATAAAGCTTCAGTCCAGCTCAAATTAAACTCTCAAAACAGAG
This sequence comes from Gymnorhina tibicen, assembly GCA_013399875.1. Lineage (NCBI taxonomy): Eukaryota > Metazoa > Chordata > Aves > Passeriformes > Artamidae > Gymnorhina > Gymnorhina tibicen. The sequence continues at coordinate 3,507,258 of VXAZ01007995.1, forward strand.
AGTAAGAAAAAGGGGGAAAAAAAAGCTCTCCAAACTGCAAATAAACCCTTGACAATAAGTTACACCGAATTGTTTCCTTTTTGGAAGGTAGTGAGCTGCAAATAATTGCTAATAAAAGGTTCACTGTGTTTGGTGAATACAAATCTTTATTTAGTGGCTGCAGAGCAAGTCTTTTTCTTGCTCTCTTGACAGTTTAACTACACGCCAACAATATTTGCTTAAAGTCTTTGGCTCCATTAATCTCAAACCCTGCTACACAGATTGCCAGAGCTGATGACAAACCCCAGTTAGCATGGATCATCTACTTGCCCATGACAGTATTTTTCCCATGACATTAAAAGGATGTTTTTTTCCCCAAAGAGGGCACAAGTCTACTGAATCTCAAGAAGGTTTGAAAGGATAAGTCTATGGCTTAAGGTGACCAATAAAGATAGCTGGGGACTACATGGAAACAAGGAGGAGGAAGAATACCCTTGCACTCTAATGGGCTTTTTTGTTTGCTCACAGTTGCTTCTAATATGGACAAATCTCCATAAGAAAACACAAAATTAGCACCTGTTAGGACAACTTAACCTTCAGGGAGAAAAGCAAACATCCTTGGGTTGTCAAGATTTTGAAACAAAGGTTACAAAGGAGGTGATTTTTTTTCTGGGTGGTTTTAACCCCTTCTTGCAACACAATGCAGCTCATTAGCAGAGGTCCAGAACTGATTGTTAGCCACCCTCTCCTGAAATATGGTACATTAATCAGTGCCATAAAACGTGGGACTAATTAACAATGTCATTATACCCTGAGCATCAGATGGGGAAAGCCTGTGCAAGTTAAACATGATCAAGGGAAACTGAGGCATGGTAAGAAAAATAACTGCTTATCCTCTGCCCCTTATGACTGACAGAATCAAGATGGAGCATTCACCAGTTGCCTCTGTTATGAGTACTACAGCTTAGAGGCAACAGCTTGAAAGCACCACTCCTTTAACTTTTTTTTTTTTTTTAAAGTCACTCTCACTATAATGGCCGGTGGGAAGAAGACGGGGCTGGTCCATCAACGTTTGGGCAGCCAGAGTTAGGATATGGGGACAGGGAATGATAAGAGATGCCTTAGCATTCAAAGCAACCCTGGCACCCGAATCCTTGTGCAACCCAGGCAAGCTCCACTGCAGAGGACCTCACTTTCCTGGTCCCACCCCTTCAGCTGTCAGCCTGGTCTGGAAGGTCCCACCTATCATGGATAGACACTCTTACATCCAGTGTGGATTTACATGTGCTTGTAACAGCTTCTGAGCCAACAGCAGCCTTTCTCTGAGCTCTCTCAGACACCCAGGCTCCCATGGAATTTATTCCGTGGCTGTGTTCTCCTTGCAGGCCGTGTTGGGAAGAGGGATGCAGGCGCTAGCAAATTCCCTTCCTCCAGCCCAGCCCGGCAGCCACCTGGAAGCGACTGCTCTCCCCTCCCCCGCGCAGACAGGCTGCACTGAAAGGTGCAAGGATGCTTTGTGCCCGCTGACTCGGCCGAGTAACGCGGAGGTCAGCTGCCTCTCCAGACAGGAATAGCATCCAGCAATGACTTCTCACTCTCTTCTTACTCGAGAAACAACTTCTCAGAGCCAGAAAATTTAAAGCAAACCCAGCAATTAAAAATCAGCTCTGTGTCGTTTCTCCTGACTCATCAACAGGTGTTTTGGCCAAAACCACTGCTGTCTTAACCCAGTAACCAAGTCACCTGTCGCAGAAGCCTGCTCCCACAGGCAGGTGCCAAAGTGCTGAATATGAAGGGAAATATAAAAGGTCTGATGGAAAAGCTCAGGGGAAAAAAAAAAAAAAAAAAACAAAAAACCACGAGAAGTACTTCCAAGTGAAATCCATGGTATTCAGCCACGGCTCTGGACAATGCAGGCAGGGTATGTATTATGTATGCCTGGCTAACAATAGCAGCACCTCCCTCACCCTGCCCTGGCTCATCCTTAAAGGACTTCAGTGGAACTATTCAGACAGAAAAGCATAAAGCCTGCACGGAACTCCGCAGGATGGTGACCTCAGGGAGTAAATTGAACTAAAGTGATTGTAAATGAGCTAACATCTTTCACTTAACACTGTCTCCTGTTACTCTCCAACAGAGGTACCAACCTTTCTCTCAGTGGAATCTTCCACTTCTCTGTCAAAACCACAAGCATCTCCCAATTTTTCTACACTTTAACCCCAGAGAGGTTCACACCGTAGCTAACAGCCTCCAAGAGGACTGTAATAAAAACTGAGAGAGTCTTTGTTCTGATTGCAGATTAAAGGGAACAATCTGCAGTACAAATGTAAAGTAGCTTTCCCATGTTTTCTTTCTTCCCCCCCTTTTTGAATAATCAGTATCTGCATGTGAAGGTTCAATGTCACCAAACATGAGGCTTATGTACAAAAGCACAAGATCCTTGACTAAAGCACAGCATACTTAACAGCTCAAAAGCAATTGTTGTAAAACTTGATGGAATTGTGCCTGGCAATCATATTTTATTGTCATTTGTACAGGGAAGCTTCAGCATTTTTCTGGGCGCTTTTTTTTTTTTTTTTACCTTGGGGAAGTGGTGGATGTTTGATGAAGAAACTCGATCTCCGGAGTTCATGGCCATATTTACTGTTTTCTCCAGAATGTACATGTTTTACATAAAATACAACCCCAGGTGTTCAGAAGAGAAACATTTTCCATTTATTCAGGTAAGAATATAGCCCAAGGTCATATAAAAGCCTGTCACTGAAGTTTGCACCGAGGTGCAATAAATAAAGGTCCAGCGTTGACACAGCATTGAATATTTTTGTGCTCTGTATGAGCTTTCCCTGCAGAGAGGGCTTTCCTACTTGACTTGCACAGAGAAGGGTCAATACCTGCTGCAGCACCACACACAAAACGTTCCTGTTTGGGTAACATTCTCCAGCAGCAACAACCATCAAGGAAACACCTCCCCAGCCTGGGACACGTGCATTGCCCTGCCTGAGGCATAAACAAGGGTGTAGGGGAAGTTGGCTGAAGCTCTGCAGGCCAATGGAAAAAGGAGTCCTAGGAAAGCAGAGTTTTGCTTTCCAGATGGAGTCGAGCACATCTGGTGATGCAGCACCTCTCAGCAGAGGGCTTTTTCCCGAGTCAGTCTGACAGACGTGACACCCTGGAAAGCAGGCTGCACTCGCCCTCTTGCCTCTGCTGAATATGCTCATGAGCATATGGCAATTTTAAATAGGGTTGTTGGGTTTTTTTCAGTGCTGAGAGCCCTCTCTGGACACCAGCTGTTTATGCACATCAGGGTTTAGAAACCCTATTTCTGGAGTTGGGAGCAAAACCACACTCATGCGTTTCTCTGCCTTGGGCAGAAGAACATATACACACAGGTGAGCAGCTGAAGTAAACAAATGAAAATATCTGAAGTCATGTCTCTAGAAAGCATTTCTATCTGCCAAGCAATGATTGCAAGCTGGGACTGCCACATCTCCAGGTTGTCCTTTATATGCTCCTTTTTTCTGCCTAGAAATGATGCAGACCCAACACCACATCACAAATCTCAGAACATCCTGCAGCCTGATAAGTGAATTTTTCCCTCTCCCGTACATGCATGCTAATCAATATGATCTGTGTGCATATGTTCCATGTACCATAAATCCTGGGGGGGCTCTCAAGACATCCAGTCCCTTCTACGTATTTGTCCCTCTCATATCCCTCCTCACCCCCAAGCCCTCTCATGGTTAGATAAAAAAAAAAAAAAAAATATTGAGACATCCTAAATTTCTGTGTCTGTCCATGGGAATAGTGATCCCTCCAGTCTAGTACTACATTCAGGTTGCTCCCATCTCCCTGCACCCCCGTGGCCTCTCCCAGAGTGGCAAATAACTCCCCAGCCTGGGAGGGCTCCAATGCAAAGCACAGAGTGAGCATGTGCATATGGACACACATATACACACATTTTTATATATGTGTGCACGCATAAATACATAAAAATCCCCAAGACTTTAAGGGAAGGAGGAAGAGGGAAATCCCTCCTTTCGTCTGCATCTTAATGGGAAGACCTGGTTTGCACTGGAAGTGAGATTTCAGAAACGTAAGGAATGAATGGCCTGCTTTGTCTCCACAGCTTTGATATATCAGTTCCTTCAGTGACAGACTTGTTAATCTTTCCAATGTTGCTTTTTCAAAAAAGACAAACACAGTGGATAAATGCGAAGGGCCAACCACATCCCCTCCCATAGGAAGTCTCGCCACATGGGCAATTCTTCCAAGTAAAGAAAACAGCCCACTTTATTTACAGGGTAAATCATTTTGACTTATCTTGCAGGGGTTTGCTCATAGCAAACTGACAGTTTCCCCCTGTTGCACAGTAAATGGCTGACGGGGAAAATGTTTTCCTTCCCACCATGCAGAAACAACCAGCCAGAAGGGGAGGAGGGGTCGAGGACTTCATTTTTCTAATACTCCATTAATGTTCTCCTTGCTGACAATCACTGCAAAGGCCTGAACTCACCACTCCAGGCAGCTCGAGCAAGAAACCTGAATCTCTACAGGGATTTTGAGCTAAGTACATTGACTCAAGTTAGAACTTTTGGTCTTAAAGGGTAAGTTAACCATTAAAATGATTTTCAAGTAAGTACCATTACTGTAGGAAAAAGGAAAAAAAACCCGACCAACCTAAAGTTGCTTCATTTTTCTCCTGTTTAAATCCTTGCACCAAAAAAAAATTATATATTTGTTACCTAAAATGACAGGACAACAGGGGTAGAAGCTTTTTAAAGGTGTAATATTCCCAAGCAGATGATTAATTTCTTTTCCTTTCATATAAAAATATATATACCTTTTTTTCTTCTTAATTATGATCCACTGATCCATTAGTTGGAAAATTTTTTTATATGTACAGCGTAAATACAAAACCAAATCTGGACATCATGCAAACTGCTGTTTCCCTACAGATGAAAGTTCCCAGCTCAGAGATGTGACATGACCCAATCTGCTCTGGAAGTCAGTGTGATCTCATCACCTTGAAGAAGTCATATCCCACTTCTCCAGCTCTGATCCAGGTCACAGCAGTTGTTACACTTTTTTTTCCAGTCCAGCCAACCCTACAAGCACATTTTCCTTGGGCCATCTCAAAAAACAAAACGCCAGTGTCAAAAAAACTGACAACCTATGGGGAGGCTTGGATTTCTGACAGTGTCAGGTGAGCACCAGGAAGAACTCCAAGGGACGATAAAAGTGGGGCAGGGAGTGTATTTGCAGCAGGTGTGCTCATCACAAGAGGGAAGGACAGGATGAGTTAGGCAGCTCAGAGCAAAGCTTGGGTAAGTCTGCTCTGGGCTGGAAAGAGGAGAGCATTTCTCCCACCACACTTTCACAGGATTTGTAAACGATTCCATTCAGTCAAATTGGGATGAACTGCAAGCGCAAAAGTCAGCCTTGCCAATTTCAACAGGGATTGCAACAGGATGCAACTATCTGCTGAAGTGTTTTCCACAATAGCAAGCTAAATAAACCATCCAGGATGCCAGTCATCACTCAAATAACACGGAGAAATCCACCAAGACTGTTAAATGCACTACACACACACACACACACACGCAAAGAGAGCAACAGCAGCATTTTGCAACCCTAATACAGCAGGTTAAGAGGTATGCATGTTTCACATCCCCAATAATATCTTATTTAGGAGAGACATCAATCAAGGCTAGACCTCAGGCAAAATCCATGTAATTGCAATGATTTATACCTTTTGACACACTGGCCTGCTGACACTGGGAAGACAGCGTGCATCGGAGTGTGCTGCAAATATCCACTAACACATTTCTCTGTGTTTTGGGGGTTAGAAATATGAAAACATATGTTCTGATTTATAAACCGCAGGTCAAACATGCAGGTGTTAATGGCTTTTTCGCTGAGATTTTCAGCTCCAGCCAGACCTGTGTATGAGCAACCAATTAAGAAATAGAAAATAGCACAGCCATAATGGTGTTCCCATCATCTCATAGTAACCAAATAGCACAGCAAAATTAGAAACACAGACCTTTCCACCAGGGCTCAACCTCCAGGTAAGAAAACAACTTGGGATCCTGCACAAATCCAACAAATGCTTCTGCTTTGACTTTAAATGGCATGATTTAAAGTAATAATAAATATTTTAAAGACCTTTCCAATTTAAACGGCTGGAAGTTGAAAGTTTTCACTAGTACAGTTAGTTAAATGATTAAAAGTAACTATAACCCTGCTGGTACTAATGAAGGCTGCACAAAGGTTCACATTGCCTAATAGGTGCATTTTTTTCCTTGATTTTTTTTTTTCCCTCCTTTGTTCTAATACTCCCTTTGGGTCCCATCTGCACAGGTAAATTTATGATGCTGAGGATTATCCTGAACTATGGGCTCTATCTACAGTGGGCTAAAAGTCCAGACAGGCAAGTAAAAGCTGATCATAGGATCTGGTGCAGTTCAGCTGTCCCCATGCCTGGTCATGGGCACTGTGACAGCCAGGGACAGGATGACTTCTCACTCCTCGTTCTGCCAGTCTACAACAAAAGAGGCATTGCATGAGAAGGTCGGTCCAGGGCCAGGATTCATACTCTGATTTTCATCTGTGGTCCCATAAAACCCAGCAGCGACCACTGTAGGTGCTTTCTTAGCCGTGGCCAGAAAGCAACAGTACCCAAGGGCAGCTCAATCTCCCCGTTCCCTAGGGCCAGCTAATTTTAGAGGATGGAGGTGTTCTCTAGAGGGTTTTTCTTTTCTGCCTGCAGAGTAAACCCAAGCTGTTCCAACTGAGATGCCAAAGCAAAATGCCTACACTGGGAAAACTCAGACTTTTGGGCCTGAGTCATGGCGTGTGACACAAACTCCTGTGCCTGAAAGAGTATGACTTCTGCATTTAACACATCCACACTCCAGATGGGATCTCTGGTGTCCCTGAGGTTACGTGTCAGCCTGCAGCTGCTTCGGGACGGCACTGCCCCACAACACAACAGACGACACAGCCCTGGCAAAGGCGCGAAAGGGCCGCAGACCGCGGATGTGTTTTCTGGAAAGGGTAAATGGAGATTGCCTGGTCCCATCTCCCCCTTGCAGCAGGATTATTGCCAACACCAGAGCGGGTATTGAAGGCTTCAGGTGTGGGGATCCTGCAGCCTTCCTGGTGCCTGCTCCAGCAGTGCACCACTCCCTGAATGAAGCCTCTTGCCTTTAATGCGCAGCATTGTTAAGAAAAGACCAAGGCATCCAGATGTGCAAAGTACAGATGAGAATTTGAAAATTAGCCTAGTTCTTCTATGCAACAGGTGGCTCACATCACATGAACACACACACAACTCTGATACTTACTGGTGTTTTGATGTTTTTTTAAGGCTGGTTGGTTTTTTGGTTTATACAGAAACACTACCCAAAGCTGTCTGAAAAAAGTCCATACACCATTTTTCCTGTTTTAAAAGACTGTTTTCCCATCAGGTAACATAACTTATAATTAAGCCAAAGATTTGTGAAGATGACAAGTCAATATTTCCTTGAGACCACAGAATTGTTGAAAATTATTGTTTTAATGGGGACTCAAAGTGGTTTTGTGTCATTATATCAATATATAAATCAGCTACAAATTTAAAAAAAAATTAACTGGCTACAAAATTCCCAGCAAGTCTAGCTTTTAGCAACAGCAACAGAAGACAGTCATTTTCAATCCCAGGAAAACATATGTGGTAGAAGCTGCAACCAAAGAAAGCTAAAGAACATCCTTTAAAAACATTCCAAACATCTTTCTTTTTCATGCCATGAGAGATGATTTTTTTCTATTTCTTGTTAGGCACGCTGCTATTTTGCTTATAATTCCTCAGAGACTGGTGACCTCATGAAGAAAAACAACCAGGACAGAATTAGCCTTTATTTATATATATTAATAGTTTTACCTCCAGCAGTGGAAGATACAATTTTGAGTTAAAAATCATAATTTGTGAGTGTTTGGATAGCAGCACTCCCGCAAAGTTGTGGTAGCAGGAATCGCTGGGGAAGGCTGAATTGTGGTTTGCCAGTCGCTGCATTTATTAATGATTGGATTTGAAAGTTAAGTGTCTACTCCAAAACTGACGAAAGCCAGGAAGATCCTTTGCATTCCCTGGATTTTATATCAAACCTTAAACATAGAGTAGAGTCATAGCACAGTGGGGGGCACTTGACAGGGAATGCAAGACCGTAAATCTCTTCCAACGTAAGCTCCCTCAATAGCATTAGTAATGGGACAGTGCTGGAGGTTTTGGGGACAAGTGGGTGACAAAAGCTCCCCTCCCCACCACTGCCAGCCCCCCAGCCAGGGTCAGTTTAGAAGGTGACTGATCCTTGTCCTCACCCTGCCCGGTGAGAGGTCTGGTGTCTCTGCCTCCCTCCCTTCCCAAAACACCCTTGGTGGGGCTGCGAGCAGGAGCTCCCACCCCGAGGGCTGGCGAGGCGGTGAAAAACGATACGAACCGAATGGCAAAATCAATATTTGGTCAGGCTGAGGGGAGACTATCGATTCTTTTCTCATGATATCCATGTCTCCTGCACTTCCTGCTTCTCTGGGGCACTGGAAACCCAAGTCTCTCCTAGACCAAGGGTGGCCAGGCTTTGACTCTGTAACATCTGTACCTCACAAGAAGTTCACGTGTGGTCTCCCGGGCCAATGCTCGTCCACTTGAGTGGCAGCAGGGACATGCTGGCATGAGGGCTACTGGGTAAGCCAGGAGGAAGCAGGACAGCAGGAGATGCTGAGGGCAGTGACACTGGGTCAGTGCAGGGGAGCACCACATGAACATGCTGCCAGCTTCTGCCTCTGTCCTCTCCCTCACAGCCATGTGGCTCCATCAAGGTTTTAACCTCTAACTTTTCATTCAACTCCTCACATCTGTTTTCTCTAGGCTTTCTTGCTCTCCCCGTTTCTGTCCCAAAAGTCTTTTGTCCTGGGCAGACACAGCCATGGGGCCCTCACAACTAGAAGATCCAGGAATAGCTGTCAATCCTCATATCAAGGAAGGAGGGCACAATCAAATTCCATGCCTGAAGACCCCCATCCTACATCCAGATTTCCACACGCTATAGGAACCTAGGGATAAACAGCAGGATTCATCATGGGTGAATGCAAGCACAGCCAAGACCTAAGGTTGTTCTCCTAAGAAACTTTCTCCCAGTTTCCCCACCACTGAGGCCCTTCTCACAGGTAGCCATGGAAAATACATCAGGATAGCCAGCACAGGGGACAGTGGACCAAGAGGGAAATAAAGTGACACTGTTGTGTCACTAACCACACTCAGGCTAGCATCTCAAAAAATGGCAGTTCTTTTCCAGAAGTGTTACTATTTAAAGGTCCTTTTTCCTTGGAGAAAGCTGGGGTCTCCCTAAAAGTTACTTTCGATAGAGAAGTTTGCCAAACCACACACTGCGCTGCTTGGTGTTTCCATTTGTTGAGTTGCAATGGTTTTGAATGACTCTGGAAAGCACCCAGGGATACAAAGATGAGAAGAGCACAGGAAAGGTTTCCTTCTCTTTCGTAAAAACGTTTTCCTCCCAGGTTTAAAAGCAATACTGCTCACAGCAGAGAGGCTACTGTTAGCCAAGGCTTAGAGAAACCTGCCAGGTGCCTTGAACTCCAGGGTGGAGAGTGACCAGAGAAGCTTTTGACTTCTTGCCTGGGCAAGAGGCCATTTTCTCTGGAGCAAGAGTGAGGTGGTGATACAACTCTGCACGAATACCTGTCCAACATCCATAAACTCAACCCACGCTGCTCAACAGCCGTGCAGACACATTGCAACAGCCAAACACCACAGCACAAGTTGTCTGCTCCAGGGAGTGCAGAGGAGGGCTTCTCACATCACCAAGTTCATGCAGAGTTTGGTCCCACAAGAAAGCCAAGCTTCCTCAGTCGTCTGCCTGTCATACGTGTGGAGTCCTGGTCTGGCTTGAACGGGGAATATGGAATCCTGCTCTTCCACACAACCTAGATACAGGCGGAAGCAGCCTGGCCAGAGCTGGCTTTTGCCTCACACAGTCTCCAAAGGCATTCCCAGGTTTTGTGGAGTCCTGGCCTCTCTCCCTGTTCTGCCCTCAGCCAGGATGGTCTGATGGAGGTGGAAAAAACCCGAACTCAGTCCTGCTAAGGCACTAGAGAAAAGTATGGGAAAGGCAAGAATATCACATCAGTTAAAACTGTACATTAAGGGAAACACAAGCCCAGCAACAAGGGACTCACCCAGGAAAAGCTCAGCCACATTGGGACCAGGGTTAGGCACGTTGCTGGGAGCACCAGGTGGTGGCACTCAGTTGCTGCGGTGCCAGGGACAACAGACAGACACAGCTCTGCCTCCCAAAGCCTTCCCACAAATGAAATCAGATCAGCAGGCACCTGAAGGAGGGCAGCTCCCAACACTGCTCACAGGAACACAAACAAACCATGGCTGTGAGTGTCCTTTGTGGGTTGCATCTGGCAAAAATTGCCTTGCAAGGGCTTGGGAGAGTCCATAGAGAAAGCACTCAGCCCTCAAAAAGACAAATATACAACAGAGCTGGCTAGGTGGTGGCTGCCCTTGCTAAACTTCATGGAAAAACACAACTTGTGCAAACCGAATTCCCTCGCTAACCTCTTCCCCTTGTTGAAATATTAAACAAAAATAACTTCTCTTTTTATCTTTGAGCCAGCGGGACAAATTCATCATTAAAGGAACTTCACTGAAGTCAACAGGGATATATCTGAGATGAAGAAATGAATTTGACCTATTGCTTCTCGTGTCCTTATGTTCTAACTAATAACTAAATTGCACAGACTCCTAATCAACGGGATCAGAGAACCTGGCCAAAGCAGTTTGCTTTCTTCCCCCCAGCATCGCTATCTGTACTTTTATATTGCTTTTTCTGTAACTTCTGAAAACAGGTATTTTCAGCCAATTTAATCACATAATTTTTTTTCATGAGTATGCTGTCAAAATCTTAACATAAGAGTTTTCATAGAATATTTGCTCCTAATGCAGAAAATAAGTAAATAAGAAATTTTCTACTTAAAATTTTAGCAGTTGCCACTAAAAAAATATTTTTTTGGGGTGTTTCAAGCACACACATTTGTTAAAATTACTCCAGCCACAGGATGCCTAGTCTGATCCAAGGATCTCCCTGGAAGATGCAAGGAATGAAGCAAAACAAAGCTGTGGCTACACAAGAAGATCCAAAACTCCGTGTCTCGGCACACTGACAACTCTTTCCATGGAGCCGGGGCACTCAACTCTTGCCAGGCAGAATATGAGGGATTCAGAGAAAGGAAGAGTTGCCGGCAGAGGAGCAGGAAGATGATGAAATATAGAAGCTACCAAAGCCTGCGTTAGGCAGAAGATGCATTTTGTGTCTCGTGTTATATTGGCTGCCAGTCGATTACAGTGCAGCCTGTATAAACACGTCATGCGTGCTCTGACAGGGAGTCGGGGTGAAGCAGGGTGTCAGGGTAAAACAGAGGATAATAAAATCACTTTAGATTTATTTCTCTAAATTGGAAACTTCATGCTTACACCTGACTAAATCATCAGCCTGAAACTCTAGCTCGACTCCCACAGAAAAAGTATGAAACCTTATCCCATCTTTGTTTAACAAAGGCCAATCAAGCTCGCCTAATGAATTCTGCAGATGTAGGCGACGGGACGCATTTGGCCATTTTAATTCTGCGGGGCTTCCTCAGACCTGTCTCCAAAGTACCCATCTTGCTCTTCAAGCAGCTGAAGAGCTCTCAGCATCTCAAATCCAGGCTGCCCCACAGCAGCCCTTGGGCAGAGCAGATCCAAGAGTGTTACTGGGCATTAGCCATGGCATTTATAAATCCTGACAAACATTAAGGAAAGAATCACAGGTGGCTGGTGGGATGGCAGCGCTCCCCCTGCTCCTGCCCAAGAGCAGGGCACCAGCACCTCCACCTTCATCCCACCACCAGAGAATCCCCTCGCTCACAAAGTGCAAAAGGACCATTTAAAAAAAAAAAAAAAAGTCTAGCATAAGGAGCTGGTTAAAAAACAATAAATCAGTGGTGAAATGTGGATAACAACCTTCTCTGTAAAATCAACATGGATTGTGTTCCTGCAGAGAGCTGTCTGACAGGCCAGTTGAAGCCTGACTGCTTGCAACCAGATTTTTTTTCCCCCCCTTTTTTTTAATTTTTTTTTTTTTATTTTACAGGCTGGAGGAGTATCTTGGATCGGGGGAGGCAAGGAGGTCTCTTCCTTTTGTACGTGGCTCTGCTGTGTTAGAAAATCAATAAGCAAGGTCCTGACCTCAGCATAACTTCAGACATCACTCATGACTCCTTTGAATCTCTTCCCCCACAAAAACCCAATTTTCTTTTTAATCATGCACACCAGAGGGAGTGCTGGCAGGGAGAGGATATCTTGCCTCAAGATGTGGGCAAAACCAGTTTGCACCCATCTTTCCTGACAGGTAGAAATCAAATTAGAAGAGGAACGCACCCAGGGAGGGCAAGGGGAGCGGGGTTAGCTGAGGTAGAGCACAGCACAGCAGGAAATGCCGAAAAAGAAACCATATGGAGCGTGGAGGTGCTATGGATTAATATGAGAATTCCCACTTTTTTTTTTTTTCAGAGGGAAGGGAATAAAACCTAAAATGCACGTTATTTTTCTCCCTTCTTGTTTTAGCACTGGGCTATTTTCTGTTAAATCTCCTTTTTAAAAGATAAAACAAAACAAAACAAGATTTGCCACACATTTTCCCTCCAGCCGAGTCCTCAGGCTGGCTAAATTGGGTGATTAAAATATAGGAAGGCCTCCAGATTCCCCTCAGGACTGTTTTTAATATCTGTAAAACTGCCACTTTGTCTTGCCAAGGTAAACACCATCGCATGCAGTTCAAAGGTGAGCAAGCCTAAATGTTTCCCTTCGCCTGAAAGGAATCTGCCTTGGGACCCCGCGGGCCACGCCGGAGCGGGACGCGGCCGGGCCCGGACCACGGTGTGGTGGCCAGAGAGGCATCTGTGTACACAAGGCTAACTTCTCCCACACAAATACTAAAAATTTCTCATTAAAAATTATTGCTGTGTCAACATGTGAGGCCGCTCAGCCCCCAAATCTGGGAAAGACTGCTCTGTTTTTTTCTTGCCTTTGCTGGGAAAGCAGCGGCAACAGTGGCAAGGGAGGGGGGAGAGAGATGGGATGTGAGACTGGAGTCATCTGCTGCTGACTTTGGATCTCTTCTTTCTCTCTTGTCACTCAAGTTGGGATTTCCAACTGTTCCACTTCGTCTATTTTAGTTACTTGCTACCCAGGTTTTTTTCCCCCCCTCTCCTCATTCGCTCCCTATCGCAGAGCTTTATATTTCCCTCACATGGCTGGGCTGGCTGCTTGGTGTTACTTTAAATGGAAATGCAATTTTAAGCCATCTCTTTTGTCGTGGCGGCTGCAGTGCCTTCAGAGCAAAAGGTTTGCTGTTATCTAGACCCATCTACACAGATGCAGCTGTAAATCTGAACGTGCTCTACCCATGCATGATCCCTTTCATGGGTGGCCAGGAATTCACAGCAAAACAGCACAAGGACCAAATATTTGATCCAGTGAGACAAAATTCGCAAAGCCCCATCAATTCAAACTCTTAATTCTGCCCTACGACATCGGGCATTTTGCCCCAGCACACCAAAATAAAAATTTTAAAATATGCTCTGTTATCAAGGGAGGTGAAGGGAAGTTACGCCAGGGGATGGAAATACGGGATGGGGTGGGGCGGAGAAGGGAGGGCAGGGAGCCAGTTGTGTACTGTAAAACCAAGCAGCCGCCTCTGCGAGGCATCCATCTCCAGGGAGGGCTGGTGGTGGGCCGGTGGCCAGCATGCCCCAGCCCTCTCCAAGGGCTCCCGAAGCGCTGCTCTCCAACGCCATGGCACGATGCACGCGGGTTTGTGCCGAGACGACATGAAATACAGCGAGGCGTAATTAACCTGAGGTAATGCTATATATCAATAAGTTAAAAAACCAACAGCTTGCTTTGAGGTCAGGCACCCACACACGCAACTCAAACAGTGGAGACCTAATCCAAATTTATTGGAGTTTGTAACAGCTGGACTTATGCCTCTAATACCTTTTAAGTGCCTCTTTTAACAGTGAGCCGAGTGTGTCTTTCATTAAGGTGGAGTTGAAAGTATGTTAAGTTCATAAGCATGAAAATAGCCATTTAGTTCTCTCAGAGATTAATTCTGCCTTCAGTTTGCTCTCACTGAACCCCATTAATGTCTGGGATTTGGTGTTTAGTGTCCCATTTGCATAATCTCTGTTTATTACACGGCCTCGATAATGTGAAAGTATTAAAATATTTCTTTCCCAAAATACAGAGGTATTAATCTTTGAATCCTCCTAGTGTCCTTAATTTGCCATCAAATCCCACAACAGAAACAAATGTGCTTTCTAATCAGCAATCTTTTCTCGCTTATAGGCCCTGATCCAACAAGCTTTTAAGCTAACAATTTACTTTAAGCAATGAGCAGTCGTATTGGAACCAATGGAACAGCTCGTGTGCTGTGATGGATTGGGGCCATAGAAAATTGCCTTGATGAAAATGTCAATGCTCCCAAGAGCTGGTGAAAATATATTTTTATTATAAACACACAGAGGAACTGTTTTGATCTGAACATTATGGGAAACAAGCTTTGAACCGATGCTTTTCCACGGTCAGACCTAAACAGAAACTGAATACCACCAGGTTGGATGACAGTTTAAAAAGGCAGCGCAGAGCCAGATTGATGTTTGTATATAATGAAATTCAGTATTGATGTGATATGGACACTGTCCAGCCTCTACAACTTGTTAGGGTGACGTACAGAGAATGTGGAGAAGATAAAAATCAAAGGAGCACAAGGAAAATAAGTCTCAACACTAAGAGGAAACATTGTTTTGAGGAGCTATTTTGCTGCAAATGTTTTGAAGATAATCCACAGCCAAATGTAAAACACAGAAGTGACGATGATGTCTAAGCACCATGCACAAGATATCCATCATGCTTCATTTTAAATCAGAAAACCAAAGCTGGGCCATTCCCCAGACATGGCCTGAAAACCGGAGATGGGTTCAGAGAGCTGTCAAACCATCACTTTGTCTCCAACCCAATTAATGCCCGTGGACAGCGTGTGTCCAGGTGGTTTCAGGCAGCCTCTCTATCTCCCTCACCTGCAGGGGATTTTGGATAACACCACTCCACAGCCAGGTACCAGCAAGGTACCAGAACAGATGTTACGTGGCAGCACACGGGACTGCCAGATAAGAAGTGATAACAGACAGCAGCTAAACCCCAGAGACCAGCACAGAGTTAATCCTCGATTCCTGCTGCAGCAGACAGGGAATCACCCCTGCTCTTTTATGAATATCATATGTTCATCTGTTTGCTGGATTGCCATTGTGTTGCCTGCTCTACCATCACCAGGGCTTGCTCCCACCAGGAGTCAACTGCACACGGGTCAGAGGGTTGATGGCAGCCCCAGCTGTCCCCATTCACCAGCACCTAATGGACAACACAGGTGTCTTCCACCCTGGAGGTTCACCTTGCACCACACTCAGCTTGGCAGGAGGGGGAGAGGGCAGGCATCAAGCCAGAAGTAGGAAACTGCAAATGAAAATGCATGTCCTAAAAGCATAAAGGAGTCAGGGAGGAGCATTTCTGGGAAGGAAAGAGAGAGCCCTGGCTCAGACACGGCAGGGATCTGCATAAACCAGCCATAAATGGCTTAAACTAGCCCAGCTTTCCTGCCTTTTTTTTTGATCCTGTTACCTGCAAACTCAGGAAAGAAGATTTGCACTGACACAGCTTCTGATGTTTTCCGTGCAAAGAGAGGACAAACCACACAGGACACCAGGGGACAAAATTAACCAATTTCTCACAGTACTGCAAGAAAAGGGTCAGTGCTGAAGAAATGAGCAAAATGGACATCAGCAGCAGAAGCCTTTATTAGTGCATTTTGACGACCAAGAACTCTTTCACAGTTGTGTTAAAATAATAAAAAATGTGAAGAGGACAAGACAAATTCAGTGCCAGGCCCATCACTGACTCCACCCCACCATACTGCTAAACTTCCAGCACAGAGGAAGTGTCAGGAGAAAAATCACTTTCATCTCATTTTTCCTAACTTCAGCAAGCAGACCCACACACAGCACTGGGCTGGACACCCTGTGGACTGACCCAGCACAGTGTGTGGTGTATTTGCACTTGGGAGGACAGCAGTCCCTGGTAAAGGGGTCACAGGGACGGGAGGGAGAGTACCAGTACTGCAGCAAGGAAAGAGGGAAAGGGAATTAAGCTGGTAAAAGAAGGGGTGAGGTAGAAGAGGGAGTTATGTCCCATCAGCACCTCCAAACTGGATGCCTTTGAATGTGGAAAATTGCTGGACCGAGGAGAATCAGGCAAAGAGCCAGCAAGGAACAGGCTATTCACCAGCTTCATCTGCAACAAAGCCACATCCTGACTGCAAATCTTGCAAATCAATTATGCCCACAGGTTGTTGGGTTGCAAAGGCGGAGAAGAGGGAGTTTGTTTTGCTTTTCTTAGTAAACCACAAGACCATTTCCTAGCACATTATCCCAAGAATGACAGGCAGGGCCAGGGCTGCCAGGTGCCTGGGAAGAGGCTGCCAAGTCCCAAAGATCACCATTGCTAATTGGCTCCTCTGAAATGAGCGTGACAGAGAGCCACATTTTCTCACCCACAGGTTTCAGGGTTATATTTAACTGGCTGAGGCAGAATTAAATGTCAGCTTGGCTGGAAGGAGAAAAAACAAAACAAAACAAACAACAACAAACAAAGTGAGAACTTGTCATTAAGCCGGAGGGGAGTCAGTGCTAAGTGCACTGCGGATGGTGCCCACACACAGCCTGGCAGGCACTGGCACAGGCAAGAAGGAACCAAGGGATTTATCCCTTTAAAAGCACAGTTTAAATTCAGGTTGCTTATTCTGATTTGTTAGCAACACAATGGGCAAGGGAGAAGGGGCACATCTCCCCCCTCTGATTTCTGTCCTGGGTACTCCCACCTCTCAGTTTGATTGCAGGCACAGATTCCCACATCCAGCAACACTGATGGCAGAAACTTCCAGCACAAAGAGGATGGGGTGGTGAAAAGAGACAGACTCCTCAAACACATCTGGAGCCACTGGAGGAAGCTCACTTCAGCTGGAGCGCAGGTCCCCTTGCGGGTGATGAAAGAGGGTGGAGGAGGAAGGGGAGGGAGCAACACCTCCCCCACACACAGCACCTGCTCCAAAACAGCCAGCAGGGCTTCTCACAGCAACACACGTCACTGGCGTGGGAAAGGCTGCTTCATCCAGGCCTACATCCCTCTTGCTCCCTAAACCATGGGTTTGGGCTTCCTTGGGTCATGGCACCAGTCAGAGCAAAACCAAGACCCCATCCCCACAACCTGCTGTTTTCACCCCCTGCCTGCTTCTTGCCTGCCTCCAGGCATGCAGGTGTAGGAACAGCCCTTGCCACAATTCTCAATTGCACCCAGCCCCTTCCCCTTTGGGGGAGGGCAATGCTGGCACATCTCAGGCTTCAAAGTCAGCATTGGGCTGTTTGAGGCCTCAGGGGCCTCAGTCAGATACAGCAAAGGGGATATTTGTCCTCTGCCAAATAGGATGATGCAGGATGTGCAAAAAGACAAGGCACATCCAAGGCCTGCTTTGGTTGTTCCTTACTTGCTCTGGCTCAGGAACGAGAAGAGGACTGAGTATATCACCACATTCACCCTGCAAGCCCTTCTCAGGTCAGGTTTATGAAGGCAAGACCAGGACTAACAAAAATGAGTCACAGACCTTCCCGATCATACTGGACAACATGAACGTGATCCCACTCCAAAGGCAGCCCAGCTGTGGGCCCTATCCAGAGTCAGGGACTGGGAAAGGAAGATCAGGATCACAGGGAGTAAACGAGGGAGATCTCAAACCATGGGAGGTTGGCTGCTTCATGTGCATTAACCGCTAAGAAAATTTAAGTAAGGGTACAAATATAGCCCTAATTTTGCATTACAAGAATATCTCTTTTCCTTCCTCTCCTCCACCATAAACTATTGTTAGTCCAGGTGACCTCTTCCTCCTCCCATTCCCCAAACAAGAGAAAATGGCAAATTCTAGGAAAACAGAGCTTTAAAATGGAAAGTATCCTTTCAAAACGCTGTATTTCACTTTCCAGTCAGAAGCGTAAGTATCCTGGACCAAGCTGAGTTTAAAATCATGTTTTCCCAAGTCAAAATGGTCATTTGCAAATGAGATAATTGTTTTGAAGCAGTTTAACTTTGTGAAGAGAATGACAGAGTTAAATATTTTGACACTATTACATCAAAACTTCTTATTCCCTGGAAACAGGTTATTTTGACTTTTTAATCTTAACCAGGAACCAAAAATTTCAAAAACCCAACACAATGTTGACGCATCCAAATTTCCTTCAGGCTGGCAGGTCTATTTTCTAACCACCCCTTCTTAAATGAAGACGGAAATATTAAGCTTCAGCTCATATTTCTCCAGGCTTATTTTCTTTAGCTCCCATCTTTAAAAACTGGAGACCATAAATAGCCTGGGTTTTTTCCTCCAGACTGCAACACAGACTTTTAAACCAAACATTTGCAATCATCACAGCTGTAATAAGTACAACATTTCTTCAAAGGGATTACATTGGACTGTGGTTTTCAGCATTGCCTCGTTGTCTGTTGTGAAATCTCCTCATCATAAATTAATTTGATTCTATTATCTTTTTGATACAATCTGCTTTCTGACAGATCAGTTTTAATCTTGGTTGATTCCTGTTTCTTATTGACAGCTCGGAGCACTGTTGAAGAGATGCAAGTTATTAATGTTGACAGGGTTTGTAATGGAATATCTTTTATCCAGCAACGTATCCTTTGTAATGTTTTTATTCCCCCTTCTCTGGCTACTTTAAGAGGCTAAACAGAAAAATCAAACAAGCCATACAGCTTGACTTTCCTGGAACCCTTTCCAGTTCTTTCTGGAATTTCTTTCTACATCCACTGAGGATGTTATGGTATAAGGTGTTATTCATATTGGACAAAACTACTAAAACAATAACATACTGAAGGTTAAGCACAGTGCAATCCAGTTGGAAATCCAAACTGGATCAAACAACTTAAAAGAATTTCATATTTTTACAAAATTATGTAAGTCTACAATGCCAACCAACAAGAGAAACAAGGAGGAAAACTAGCAACACAGCTACCCAAGCTTGAGATAATACCTCCCCCCATGCACCACCAAATAGGACAGAAAAGAAACAAAGAGATTTGACCCATTGAGTCAGAGGTACTTGGCTGGCTCACTGGAAATTAGGCTCCTATCTGCCTTCTGTAGTCCTGATCCCTAGGACAAAGTAGGGGAACGTGAACCTCCTCTATCCTGCTTTACCAACTATCCTCAAAACACCCTTCCATTTCACACATGATTCATTTAGCCTTAAACGCCTATTAAATATTTTCTTGCAAACATTATAACTGTGCAAGGAACACAAGAGAAGAATTAAACTGTCACACCTCTCCCTTTGCACCTTCTCTGCTGGAGCAAATAAATTCCAGGCACCAAAACTTCAGCAGCAGTGACTGCAGCTATACCAGGGACAGCAGAAAAAACACCTCTAAATCGGTGTAATTCTCTATTCAGGTTCCCCTGCAAAAGTGTTTTACAGCCACCCTGGGTTCACACTGCACAAGATACCAGGATTTACGATTGGGATTTAAGCAAATCTGTAACTCCTAATGAATGGGAAAAGGCTTTGTGTGCAGGGAGCATGACCCCCAGCAGCCTCCTCTTGGTTTCCTATCTCTCTTTTCCAAGTGTATGGTGCTGATGCTGCCACAGGCAGCAGAGGGACCAGGTGCCCAGGATGGGCCCAAATCATCCCAGGATAGAGCAGGAACTATTCTTGCATACAGGAGGGGAGGGAAAAAAAAAAGCCTTGACAGTCCCAGTTTCCACCCTGAGCTTGGTATTTTCCCACTGGTCTCTTAGAAGCTGCACCATTGGGAACGCATCTCCCAACAGCATGGCAGGAGGGGATCTCACCTCCTGCCTCACTCACAGGAATTCACAGGCACTGTCTGACATGTCCCTACACTGACATGTAGAATGTTTTCCCTAGATCTGTAGGTTTACTTTGACCAGCTTCCACGTTCTTATCTTTCCTCCAAAGTGACCAGTCCCTATTTCTTGGTATCTTTAGCAGTAGGCTCTCAGAGCTCAGCCGGCTTGCCTTCCAGTAAAATTAATAGTACCTTTCCCCAATTATCCGGAGCCCTTGAGAGCCCCCTGTTATTACTGGAGTGTTTTTCATTAGCTGTGCTGGTTCAAGGCTGCAGGAGGATGGAGCTCAGCACAGGAGTCAAACTGTTCTGGACAGAATGAACTAGAAACCTTGTAACACAATTAGAAGTACCCACAGGGTAACATATAAATTTACTGTAGAGCCCTGAAATAACATGGCTAGCTAATGAAATAAAATAAACTTTGTTTTAATTAAAATTAAAAACATTTTATCTCTCTCATTTCAGTCTTAAAACAGGGGCAAGTTCAAAAGTCACCATGGAACAAATGAAAAAAACATTTGCAAAGTGAGGGGCAGGGACAAGGGTAACATCACCAGGTTTGGAGTGACCTGCACCACGAACCCCTGGCAGGATCTTTGTCTGAAAACAGCCTGCAAGAGATGTTTGTGAAACAGACTCCTAATGAAGACTTAAACCTAAAAAACACAGGAATGTTCTCATGGATCCACCCTACCTTCTGGATTCCAACTGAGCAGAGGATATTCCCCCAAACCAGCAAGCAACTCAAGCAACGGGATATGAACTGCTCAGGAACCACGTGGACAAGTGTGACCCAAACACAAGGGATCCCGTTCTCTGCCTGGTAACACCCTGGTCCCTCAGGCTGGGAACAGCAGCTCTGCTCCCTGAAGGGAGTTTTATTTCACCTTTTCTTCTTCACCCACTGTAAACAACTTCCCAGCAGGTCTGACAGTACACAGCTTTGCTGCCACAGCCATGATCAAAAGCAAACTCTACCCCTGCTATTCTCATTTCTTCTGACCTCTCCCGGTTGTAGCTGATTACTTCTTAACTGTTCTCCAAATCCTTGGAGGGGCACAGAGTTACTCTGCAAGAGGGACACCCCTGCTTTCCTCTCACTTTCCATGGTTATTCAGCACAGGAATGAGCCCACCTAGAGATATCCTAGCTGAACATGGTGTGTTCTAGAAGCTTTATGCACTTAAAGGGAGAAAAGGGAGGGCTGGTAAAAATAATAATCAGCTTTCCTTTTCTTTTTTTTTCACATATGTATCTATATAGGCAGAAATTTTGGCAAAAGGTATTGGGGCAAAAAATATTCCAAGCTCGCCCAGTTTGATGAACAATGGAGGTATGCGGAGAGCTAGACTGTATGATCAGGGTCTGATGAAAACCAGAAATTACCCACGGGAACCAAATCCTCTTGGTTGAAATCCCAGTTTTCTGTCAGAAACTCTTCAACAGCTTTTCAAATTTCAATGTAACCTTCTTTAAAACCAGTTTGGTACCTAGTCCTGCTGTAAATGAGATTTGAGGAATTTTCTGATCTCGTAATGCTCCATCTACACATATACCACTGGCATATCCACTATAGGTATGGATGAGTACTTCCACACAGGACAAGGAGCAGTAGAATTCCAGAATGAAAAGGTTTATATATATATATATATATATATTTCTGTCTTACTCTTATCTCTGTCTCTTACTCTAAAATTCAGGGTAACCTCTGGACCTTTTGTTCTTTGACTCCAGTATTCCCTAGCCATTCCTGTTTGCATTCAGTGAGCTGGGGAAGACAGATCCAGATTCGGAAGTGATTTAGGGTAGGGCTGATGTGTTGGTTGGGTTTTTCCCGCACACAGACTGGTCTCCCCCATCTGTTCCTGAGTCCAGTGGAAGCACAGGTAAATAATAAACCATACTACATCCTCATTCCCACTGCTTGTTAAGGGTCAACAGTGCTGGGGGGTGCTCTGTAGGGAGCACTGGAAGATGTTCAGAAAGCAGATAGATCCTCAGCTCATTCAGAAAACCAGGCCCCTTGAAGTCCAAATTAAGCACCCAAGCCCTGATTTCACAGAAAATGGGTCTGAAATCACCTGCCTAAGGCCAATAGCTGGCTCCCTGCTTTGAGATATATCTACCGTTCCCCAAAGAAACCAGCAGGATCTGTATCTTATTCTGGTCACCAAATGCAAAGCATGGAAAAAATAAAATCCCATACAGAAGAGGAAGTAAGATCCAAAGCCAAGGAATATTAAATCAGTTGAAATAGCCTCCCTTGCTTACTGTGAGAGAGCTCTCTTGCTCTGGAAAGGATCCAGTAGATGGGCAGCTTTCTTCTATCCAAACTTTAATTAAATTCTTGACCTCAACCATTAGATTCAAGAGCCAAAACCTTGAAGTTACAGGGAAATCTGTCAGCAACCAGGCAGGACTGTGGCATGCAATTGTGGTGGGGACTCTGCCAGACACCACTGCAGATGAATTTACTCTTTTTATTAGATTTAATTGCCAAGTGACCTGAGCTCCACAGCAAGTACAAGGCAATGAAGGACACTGCTGCAGTGGTCAATGTGTCTGCTGCAAACCACAGCACAAGCAAAGCTCTTTAGGGCTCTTTGATGCTGTGGTTACATTGCTTTCTGATTAAAACCAGCTCAAGTTTGCTTACATGTGCTGTAATCACATCTAGAGACCTGCTTAGTGCGAAGCGTGCACTCTCTATGACAAATATTAGTTATCCATTAAGAGCAAACAGGCTTCCAAAGCCAGAGCAGGAAAGATTAAGGGAAGAGGTGTGAAAGGAAAAGAGCAGAGGAATAGGAACAAAAGTCTCAGAAGCAAACTCAGGATGTAGAGAAATAAGAAGTGATGTAAAAATAACACAGGAGGTCAATCACAAGTGATATAGTTCACTGTTCAAAACATGTATATCTTAAAAACAATCTGAACTTACTCAATCCAATAAAAGCACCAGTTCTCATTATACACTTACTATAGGGAAGTATTATTTCTGTGTTGGCTTACAAATTGTCTCCCTCTCTCTTTCTCAAACTCATCACAATCTTAACTAATACAAGTAAATCTCTGCACATGAAATATGAGCCACTGGCAGCTCTCAGGCTCGCTTTTCATCCCAAGCCTAATGGGCAAAGCACTATGATTTCATTTCACAAGCTTTTCCAACTGAGCTCAGAGTCGATCATTTGCCAGAGTTTGACTCTTGCAAACAGCCTGCTGGAGCCACTGAACTCACGGGGTCAAATCCATCAATGGTGCAACCCCGGCTAACCTGAGACACTTCGGGCCAGAGACTGGTTTGTTCCAAAGCATTAAATGTCTCTTGAGACCTGTGATCACAGAACATTGTCATAACACTTAAGCAGCTATGGTTATGTTAATTTAAAGTTGTCAAAATACAAATACAGCCCTGCCTGTGCTTCACTTGGATGCGCATGAGAGGCCATTAAGTCCATTTATAACATGGAGAATGTCCCCAGAGTGCTGCAGCTCCACGAGATAGTGAAGGGGCTTTTCTGCACAGTGGGACAGGTTTTCAGTGGAAACTCTTTGCCTCTCCAGTACAAGGTTCTTGTTCCTTGAGCAGTGCTCAGGCACTCTTTTAAATGCCTAGACCAGAAAACCATATATTTCCCATCTTAAGTAGTATTGGCACTTGGTGCTCCTCCCTGGAAAGAGGGCTCTGGTAACTTAAAGAAATTCTAAAAACCCCTGACTCTCAGGCAAAACGCATATACAACTTGCTAGATACCAGGGTTTCCCTACACCCGAGGGAAATGGAAAGATGCCACACGTACTGAGATACATTTGCTGCTGACTGGTTTCAAGTGTGGCAAAGATGAGGTGCAAACACCTCCTGAAAGAATTAAAGGCTGCCATAAAGAGGGGAGCAAGTCAGACCTCAAAGCAGTGGGGTCCCATGACTGAAATTAAGCCTGTGATTACTCACAAGAGCTGGGCCTCCAGTCAGTTTCCCATCTCAAGAATATTTTTCACCTGTTGGAAATTTCTTCCTGCAACAAACATGGAGGAAGAGCCAAGGCTACAGGACGAGAGATGTGCCAGCCCTTGCCCACTCTGTGAGGGGGCCAACAAGCGGGTCCTGGCTCCATGGCATTCTCAAACACCAGTCTAGGAGCACTGTGGACCATCCCATGGTGGAGAGCCCCAGGACCACTGCTGAGGGAACCAGAGCTCTGTGCTAGAACCCAGTGCATATCAAACCTGGAGCATTGCCTTTTACACTCCATCCAGGGCAGAAGGACTTGGTGTTATAGCCCTGCTCAACCCACTCCTGCACTCTTCAGAAAACCATGGACAGCCCAAAGCAAGGCTTGCAAGAGAACCAGATCCCTGACTCCTGCCTACTGGAGACTGCTCTGCTCCCAGGGGTGCCTTGGCCAAAATCCCACACCTCTCCCAGCTCAGGAAAGTCTGGAGCCACCCCCACGTTCCATTTTCATGTCTCTACCAAAAGGCTGCTGGGAGGAATCACTTGCCACAGAAAACACAGGGAAAGCAGGAACTTTCTGTTAAAATTTTCATTTTTGACAAAGGCTTCAGTTTCCAAACAGGGGT
The DNA here is from genome assembly GCA_013399875.1 of Gymnorhina tibicen. Lineage (NCBI taxonomy): Eukaryota > Metazoa > Chordata > Aves > Passeriformes > Artamidae > Gymnorhina > Gymnorhina tibicen. Next base: position 3,531,907 of record VXAZ01007995.1, read on the forward strand.
TAGGGGACAGCAAGGGGGAAATGGGTTGTCAAAGAATTCTCATAGTGCTTTCTTTAAGTGCTTTGTTGGACCTGGATACAAAGAAATAAGAGAAAGGATAAAAAGCACGGACAACATGCTACAAAACATATTAGAATCATTTCAATCCTTGGCAAAAGCATTTTGGTTCCCATTGCTATTAATTATATATCATAAAATGTCAGGAAAAGCATTGTGACTACAGCCTGTAAAATAACATCATCTTACAACAAAATACTTCATTATTGCTTTCTGCTTAACTGCCCTCGAACAGCAAGCTACAAGAAAGTGGAAATTTCCAGGAAATGCATTAATTGGAATAGAAGGACATGTTGGATTCCTCACCAAAGAAAAAGGCACTTTTATTGAGCAAAGATGATTATTAAAATTCAAGTCATGCAGCTCATACTCTGAATCCAACAAGCAAGAACTTTCCATAGTTACTTACAGTACATTTTCATAGTATTAAGATGATACACAATTAGTTCTTTTAAAGCCAATTATGCAGAACAAACAACATTATTTGGGTGGATCTAGGAAAGCAAATAATATTTGTTTCCAGAAGAGCTACATGGAGCACTCATTGACTATTCTGCTAGGTAGCTCTCCAGTTATTCACTTTTCAGTGGAGCTGGCAGGAGCCAGCACTGAAATAAGGCAGCCTGACTTGTGGCTAGGTCCCTGTTATACTGAATAATGGGAGAAGGGAAAGTTAAGTCCAGAATAAAACCAACACAGGTTTAAAAAAGGCAGGAGCCCTAAATTACATTGGTGTTTCCACTTCAGATGGTCTCAGTCAAAAGAGCAGTGTTACCTCCACCACATATCCTGTTTTTTCTACAGTAACTGCAACGAGTGTAAACCCAGGAGAAGAGAGGAGGGACAGAGAGCACCTCACACCCTTTCAACTCAGTGATACCAAAACCAGCTCTGGATGCAAGTTTGAACTGCCCTAGGCAGGGGGGTCTGATTTACAATTGTTCAGGGGCCTGGCATCTCTCTGCCAACAGACACTCAGGGATGATCACTAGAAGAAAGGGGATAAAATCCTAAACACAGCAGGTCCTTCTTCGCAGCAGGTTTTGTGCCATGAGCACCAGAAGGACAACAAACAGGAGAAAAAAAAATATTCAACTTATCCTCAACTTTGGTGCACCTGAGCTACCAGTTATTCTTGTTTCTCCCAGGTTATTTTGCCTAAATTCCTAACCCTGTTCTTGAAACACCAGAAGAGAAAAAAGCAAAAGTAACTGAAATGCACATTTTACAAAGCTCTGCTGAACTTGGCAGTAGGCTCTGGATGTCCTCGGAGAGCTCAAAATTTAGGGCCTGAATCAATTCCTATTGGAGCTTTTCCATTCATTCAACAGCAGAGAAATTGGGATTGTCAGTAAGAAGACAGGCGGGGGAAGCAGTTGCCCAGGAAAGATGACAGCCAGGATGCCTGGGTTGCTTTCTCATCTCCCTTCCCCAAACTCATAGCCCAACAAGCCCCTGCACCTCCCCACAACTCTTCCCCCCTCACCCCACCTTTGCAGACAGCATTAGGCCATTTTAGCTGCTGCAGCTCTGCCCAAAAAAATTTCACCCTTTTCGAAAGAGTTTCCTTCCCCATGATTCATGTGCTCACAGACCAGAGGTGAAGCCTGGGAAAGTCCAGCCCAGAAGGGAACATTTTGGATAGGCATGAATATGTAAAAGCAGGGTGTGGAGACTGCATGGGCTTTGCCAAACCCAGGCTGCCTGGGTGCTAGAAAAACCTCTTCCCTTCCCTGGGATACTTGAGCAGAGCAGGGAGGTGGGAGGTAGCTAAGCATTAACAGCTTGTGCTGCAGGATCAGGGCCTCCGTCGAGGTCAAAGACACTCTTCATTCCTGGAACATCCCCAGTCCCTGGCCTCCCTTGAAACCTGGGAACACAGCCACCTTTGCCCCACCTTCCCTGGCTGTGCCAGGCCCACGCTGGCCACCACCCAGATTTGGGGCCACTAATTCTCATTTTTGAAGTAAAAAAGGGGGAAAGGGAAGAAGAGAGGAACCAAGACATGGAAAGGTCAAGTGCCTTCGCCAAGGTGAAATGGCACATCAGTGGTGGAGCTGGCATTTGAGCACAGGAGCGCCTGTTTTCTACACCAGCGCTAAAACATCCAGACCACCCTGCTGCCTCCGAGACCACACCGCCTCTGTGAAATGTGTGGAAATTTGCAGGCATTTTCCCTGATTTTTACAGGGATTTTTTTTTGTTGTTGTTCCACACTTGGCTCACAGCTGTTTGCCAAAATCAAATTGCTGAGGTGTTTCTGTCTCTTTAAAACTTCATGAACAGACACTTGGACAAAACCCATCAGTGAATCACAGCTGCAGCGAGGGGGGGGATTTGATTTAGGCATGGCAGGCTGAAAGCAAGAAACCCAAACTGAGATCCAGCCGAGTCCCTCTGCCACTCCAGGCTGCTCACAGCGCACAATCCCCCTGGCATCACCCACACCTCCTTCACTCACTGTGAAAGGTGCTGGTATCTGGAGAACCAGACTGCTCTTTGATTCCTCCCAACAAATTAAGCGGCATTTTCTGCAATAAGTGTTTTTACTCCATACTTCCAAAGGAAAATAACTAAGAAAATATTCAGGTGGCTTCCTGCTCCAGTGCTACCAGGCTCTGCTGCAGCTTGCCATCCATATTTCTGGAGGATGATGACAATTTGCTCAGTTAAGCATCTGCGCCTCACCATATTTCCCCAGCTTGTCACCACTCTGCTCTGCTTGTGAGACACGCACAGCCCCAGCATCTTGAAAGCCAGACAGAATCCTCTCCTGTCCCTTCTCAGCACTCATTCCTGATGGATATGCCACAGATAAGACTTCATTCCTGCCCTCAAGGTCGCTGCCAAACCCAGAGCCTTCCCCTGGACCATGCACCTCCCTACAGACCAACCCCCAGGCACATCAGGTGTATCAGAGGAACAGGGAAAGACATCCAAGGCTTACCCCAGGCAGAGGCAATGCTGCAAGCAAAGCACATGGAGATGATCTGACTATTTTTTCCTCCTTAAAAAAAAAAACCAGTGTAAGACACCGACAACATCTGCAACCAAACCACATTCTGCAACTTGCCACCAAGGTTCTGAACAGCAAACAAAAGGTTACACAAACAAACCCCGAGCAATGTCTCAGGCTTGACAGATGCAAAAAAAAAAAAAAAACCAAAAAATTTTAGCCAGTAACATTTCTCCTTCCCCAGCTGTAGGTCCATATTTTCAATGTCAGATTGCAAAAATAATAAAAAGTGGTGGGGGGAAGACAAAAAAAAGCAAACATTTAGCTCATAACTGGATGGGAAACTAACTGGAAGCTCACATTTGTGTATATTTTTCCCTGGCAAAGAGAGGCCAGCTGGTATGTTGGAAGGTCCTGAAAACCTGTCCTGACATCAGCAGAAGTGTGAGCAGCAATACCTCTCCCGTGCTGGCTCATGCGTTTTCTCCTATCTCACTTCATCTCTCACTAAGCTCGAGCGAGCCCACACTACTGCAGATTTATCGCCATCTGAAAAACATTAAATATCTCAGGGTTTCAAATATTTGCAGACAGCTGAAGAAGTGGCTGTGATGGAACTGTCTCTTTCTGGCATAAAGCTATCAATTTTCCATGAAAGTTGAGGCCTGGATTTTCTTCTTTTTTTTTTTTTTTTTTTACCCCTGGTAAAACACTGTAACAAATGACTTACTCCCCTTTTAGCGAGTGCGAGGAAAGCGGACAGTCATTATTACCAAATGTGTGCACGCACAAGTAACTAAGGGAAAATAAATCCCATTTGAAGGTTAATTAACTAAGGCAGGGTCACAGCTTGACAATCTGCCCTCAGCAAAGGGGAAGCACAACATCGGAGGGTCTATGAAGCAGAACCATAATGAATTGTGACTTGAGGCTTGTCTATACAGGGAAATTACCATGCAGCCAGCTCGAAGCTGGATTTATAGTGCTCGCTCCACATTTATAGCATTAGACCCTTTGTGCGGACTAATTAGGAACTAGTTTACCTCATTTACCTTCTGACAAATGCTACTTTGCACAGAAGCCCAGAAAAGCAAATTGAGCCCCATCAACTCCTTGGTTTTCAGCCTCGCTGCTGGCTTTGCTCACTGAGTAGCAGTCCATGCTGGGGAGTGAGAAGGAGGTAAGGACAGACAAGTTCAGCCCCCAGAATGCAAGTGAGAGCTTGGGCTTGAGCTCAACACCCTTCAGTGCCCCCAGGTTTGCACACAAACAAGCTTGCAACAATAGTCACATCCATCCTTGTAAGACAGCTGAAGGTGAAGCACTGGAGGAGTCAGGGTACATCTGTCATCTCAGAATCTCATTCAATCCAGTCCTCACTCCATCCTTTCCTGAGCTGTGGTGCCTCTCACAGCCTCCTGTGCCCAATGGATCAGGAAAAGCCACGGAGGTTTAGCCCTGGAGGCTGCAGGGAGTCAGAGCAATGCCTCTGAGGGGAACCACATTTCCAGTGCAAGGCACAAAGGAGTTCTGGTGGAGCAGGCCAGGGCTGAAACCAACCTAGATTTCTTCCAAGGAAATTTCTGAGAACAACCAACTGGCTCACTTTCACTCTGCCTGGCTTCTTGGCCAAGCTGAAGGGCACCAAGCCAACACCAGGCCACCACAGCGCCGAACAAACACACCCACCACAGAGCTTTTGCACGGGTCGTTCTGCTTGCACCCCTGTGCCACGCACCAAGAGCAGAGCCAGCATGGAGTCAGTGTGCTGCAGAGGGAGGCTGTGCCAGGCACCAGCTGGCACAGGGAAAAAGGGCAGAGCTGGCACAGGCAGCATCAGGCCAGGAAAGGTGACAGGATCAGGCTCCCACACACTGACTGACAGCTAAAGTCAAGTCCTTTAAGGTTGCTTCACAGATGCAGGGTCACACATGTGAAGGTAGTCAAGACACCAGGTGCCAAAAAGTGCTGGGGAAGGTCAAATATGCCATCAGCAGTTAAAAATAAACACACTTCTTTTGGCATTTTGGCCTTTTGAGGCACCATACAGGCAGGGATGTTAATAGATGTCAGGAGGAGGAGGCGTGGGAAGAGCTGTCATGTGGGACCCTACAGAGGCCTCAAAGTCAGTTCACCTCCCTGTGCTGCTGTTTCTGTGCACGAACAGAACACAAGTAACCACCTCTGGAGGAAAATTTTCCGAGTCTTAAGGGGTGGCAGAACTCTGACAAGAAGGAACTCAAGCCATGGGTTTTGAGGTGAAACCTGGCTGCTTTCACACCTCATTTCCCCCGTACCAAAGAGGATGGGCAAGGTTTAGGGGTAACCTCAAGGTTCCAAACACACTTTCTGTCCAACTGTGTCTCCAACACAGTGAAACAGGCCAGCCAGTGGGGGACACACCATATGGTGGGCTAAAAGCTCCCCCTTTTGGGGAGATCCCTTTGGAGACAGCTCCAGCACAGGGAGGAGGTGTCTGCCAGACACATTTCCGTGCTAAAACCAGAGATAAGAGCAGAAATGACTGCCTATCTCTCATCTGCTGTGGCAATAATGAAAAGGGTTCACTATGAGCATTCACTCCTGCTCCTCCCCATGGGGCTTGGAAGTCCACCATCTCCTGTCTGCAGCAAGTTTTTCATTTGTTGCTTTATCTCATTTTTCTTTTCCTGCTTACGAACTGCAGGTTTCACAAAACTTCTGAGAGAGCTGCTTTACTGAAAAGGAAATGCTTAAAGCCAGCTTGACTACAAGGTGAGCCCTGCTGAAGGCCCAAGTCAGCTGGTGAAAAGACTGTCTTTTCCCCAGTAGCCCAAAACCCAAAGGACGTGGAGATAAAACCATCAGAGAAACTGCTGAAATGAGAAACAGGCACACAGGCCACCAAAAGACAGAGCAAACCCCAAGAGGCACCATCTAAGCAAAACCATATGGCAATCTCAGCCGAGCCATCAAGAGATGGATTCTTTTCCTACCCGGCGCCTGCTCTCCAAGAGCCTCATTGCAGTCCCTTCCAGCATAGAAGCACCCCAAGTGACCTGCCCAAAGCAATAACACCAAGCTAAATTCTCCAATATGACGCTTTTCTTTCTTTCCCTGTCCTCTATCTTGCTTCTGTTTCCTGCCACCCCATCTCTTTTTTCCTTTCCACGCATAAATATTCCTTCACTATTCACTCCTAACCCACCATCATCTAAGACTCTTTACTTTCACCTACTGGATACTGGGGAAAATTTCTTCACCAGAAGGGTGGTCAGGCATAAAGACAGGCTGCCCAGAGAAGTGGTGGAATCATTGTTCCTGGAAGCGTTCAAAAAACACGCAGATGTTCAGGGACGTGGCTTAGTGGTGAATCTGTCAGTGTTATGTTAGACGTTGGACTCTGATCTTGAAGGTCCTTTCCAGCCTTAATGATTCTATCAATCATTCTCAATCCAAGCACCAGAGAATCAAGCATCTCACAAGCTTCCACAGTGCTGGCGTCACACTACCAGCACTGGCCAGCTCACAAGAAACCAGCTAAAAGACAATGTTCCATCATGGCCCATCAGATGAGCACTTTCACAAGAAATTGAAGGGAAGGAAAAACACCAGTGAGAAGGGGTTTGAAAAAAAAAAAAAATAAAAATCTGTGGGTATGTAGTTTTATTTCCAATGGCCCGTTCCAAAGTAGAGATTCCCATTCATTGCTGGATATACAGATTGCATGCCCATGAAAATATAGATGGCCCCTTCTCTATGAAAAACAGCCTGGGGAATAAAATAGGTATAAAGCTACACAGTACATACTCTGCAGGCTGGTCCTATGAAGTCACAGCCCACCGATGTGTGCATACTGTCATATATTTACTTAATAAAATATAAATAATATTTTATGTAAGAGTCAGTTTATGAGGCCGTGTGTATGCAGAAATGGGAGGACCTGTTATATGGGAGAGAGGGAAGGTTAAAAGACCTGTGTTGTCACACTGATTTACAGGCTGATTTAACTGGTATTTAAATATGATTATTTTGGGGGATGTGGGTGGTCATTCACAAGAGAATGCCAATATCATTATTTAAGGGATTTTCATTTATTTCTTGGGCTCATGTAGTTGTATAAAATCTAAATACATGAAACTGCCAAAAACTCCAAACATCCATTCAGGTACATTTGTACGGCGCCTTTACCCAAAACACCACAAAAAACAGGTAAGAACCTTTATTCTCAACCCCTAAGAGCAAGGCTGTAACATCCATTACACAGACAACCCCTCTGGGGACAGAAGATGTTTAGCAGCCTCCACCAGCACAAGGAGGAAGGTGGCTTTCACCAATGCTGCCCTGACCATGAGGCTCCTCTCCCTCATACCTTCACCCACCTCATATTTCTATGCTGTGCTTGCTCATATAGTCTTATTCTTATTTTAAGAACATGAATATATACATCTGAAAACCCAAACCATTAAAAAGTAGTTGGCTCAGACTTTTACTGGAACACGTGCACAAATATGTTGTTTGGATATTTTTACGGCCATTAACTTTTCCATATATAACCCAGACCTCCCATTAGGTGTTGTGAACTGGATCGCCTCTTTACTTGCCAAGTTATATTTCAATTAAATTAAAGTCACCTTTGGTCCTAATGAACCCCCGTTGTTTGCCTAATGCCATGATTAATTCCAGCTGCAAGAACTGGTATTAGCCTGGGTGGGTGCATGGTTGAAGACTCTGATTCTCCTCCAAGATTTATGGGTGCTAGAGAAGGCTCCATAATTCATGTTGCTGAGTCTATAACTTTTCAGGCAGTAAACAGAAGCCTCTGCCACAACAGGCCTCCAACTGGTGGATTCACCCTTAATTTGTTCCTGCAGTAGGAACTTGACACAGTTCTTTGGGCATGGATAAACTCCTTTGTTTCCCCCCCAAAGCTCAGCAGAAAGGGAGGCATCCCAGACCTTGAAGAGACATTTGGTGACAGACACCCTCACCTGCAGAGCCAGGAGGCACTGAAGCCTGTCCTCTCCATCCACACCCTCCAGAAGTGAAGGGTTCCCTCAAACCATGTTACCACACCAGACTCACAGAACCCAGAAAAGAAAAGCAAGCAGGGACCAGATTTTGTCCTGTGGTCTGAGAAGTTCTGAGCTCTGGTTCTAGGACTAAACATTTATATTGGATCCAAGACTAGTTATCCAATGACTAGTTAACATGGAAGAGTAGTATTGGAAGTAGAAGCCACAGGCCATCAAAACCCCACGTCTCTCACATACATGTCCAGCCATTAGGATGCTCAGAAGGAAGAGGACAGCTCTCAACACCCTTGCTCAGTGCCATTACAGTGATCTTAGACACACCTAGTAGTCCTCCAGGAGATGCAGACATGAGAGACTCAGCTGTGAGCCAAAACCCACCCTTGGATGAGGTCTCAGCTTTACCAGTAAGGGGCTCCCTCAGTACTGTAGCAGAACCCAGACTTTAGGCACCCCAGCATTTAAGAGCAAAGGTCCATTCAAGTGCAGAACCTCTTTCTGAACAATTTCCTATGCAGTAAGGGTTTGCATGATCAACAGCTACTGATGAGCTTCTCCTTCATCACTGTATCTAATTCCCTTTGATCCCACTTGCACTTACAGTCATGGCACCAAATGCCAGGATCCCACCACCTCTCTGCCTGTAGTGTAGCAAAGGCAGATGCCTGCCAAGCACAGCACAGTGCTGGAAGAGTTGTGCCAGCTCTGGTCACAGCCTCTAAATTCCCACTGTACCATGAGATCCCAAGGAGAGTATCACAGTGACCTACAAAGCCCTTGAGTTCTTTTATCTTACAGGTGAACTTACTCGTGGCCAGTCCCTTCTTCACTCCTTTCCCCTCCTTCCCTCTGCATTAAGGCCCTAGAAGTTGCTTGAGTATTCAAAAACATACAAGGTTATCAGTCCTTTTATTAGTGCCAGGGGCAATCCGACACCGTGTCCCAGCCTGGCCACTTGCTTCACACCTCCCCAGCCAGCACAAGCCTTCCTTATTCATAGTTGCAGAGATTTCCAGAAAAGAGGGGGAACTCAGCATGTCTGATGCCACAAACTCAGAAAATAAAGTACTGGATGGACTCTTCAGAGGTGGAATATGATAAGAACAGATGGGATACCTCAGCTGTATGAAAATTTCTGCCTTCTCCTCAAAACCATCATTATTACAGAGAAAAAAAAAAAAAGTGTTCTGCTGCCAGAACCCTGCTTTAGGTTTGTATCTGTGTAAGACGAGACCTGTTGCTTACATCCAAGGCAGTCCTTCCCTGGCAATCAGCCTACAGGATCAAGGCTTAGGAGAATTATCACCTGTTTAAACCCAGGTATATCAGGAGTAGCTCGATCTAGATGGATTTTAAGACAGAGATGAGAATAAGGGATATGATTTCAGAGGGGCCAAGGCAGCAGAAGCAAATATCCCCAAGTCCAGGGTTCAGAATTGTCTTACTCCATACAGCAGCTCAATACAAATCACAGCCTTATCACAGCATTACCATATTCAGTTCCCATGACTTCTCTGGCACCCACCTCACCTAGACCAGCACTGCACTTGAGCAAGAGTGAAAAGGCAGAGCCAACATGTTACACAACTCCACAAAGAAATACAGAGGTTCAATATGCTTCAGACAAACCCAAGAATAACCATTACACTGTGGAAAGTATTTGCCACTAAAGCATTTTTCATTAAAAGTGGCATTTCTGAGAGTTCTATCCTGCTGAAAAGCAATACCAGCCTCACATCAGAAAGTCTTTAAGAAAAATTTCCATTGCTATAATTAACTTCTCTGTTGAGATTGTATTGTTCCTCTTTCACAGAAAAATCTCAGCAAAACTTCCATGGTTTAGAGGCAGCCAAAAAGGTGTTCCATTCCATTTTTCAGGAAAAACTTGTGGTCACAAGGCATCTAGGAGAACTTCGAGTTATACATGGCGTGCAGAGCAAACACAGGGTAAGCTCCCCTGAAACCCAAATGAAAGGCCTGCTCGTTCTGTGACACTGGAGCAGCTACAAAGTCCTATCTGTTGGCCAGCAGTTGCCACAGGACCACAGAAGAGTCAGAAATAATGCAAGATCCAGGCTCGTACAGCACATTCCTTCTCCCAGTACACCTTTTCTTACAAGCTTTATTATTGACTTGCTAAATATGTGAAGAGCCTACAGAATGAAGACAAAACCTTAGACAAGGAATCTAAAAGGAAACCCAGGCAGCTCAAGCAAACTGTACGCCTCACTGCAGCCAGCTTCTCACCCAGCTTGGCTTCAACTCTGCCTGTGCTCCAGCAGTGAGAGACCCTCATACGTGAACTGGTATTAGTCTCAGCAAGACCAAATTCACTTTTTCCAGACAGGAACAGCCTTGAATGAGGCCCTGTGATTCCCCTGATCTCTGGTTTTGGGTTGCTAACACATGCAGATTAATAGACCAGCCACTACAGGAACCTGCCCCACACGTTACTGCAAAGTCTTCTGGCTTGTGTGTTGCCTTTCAGAAATGTGGAGGGGCAGACAAGGCCCTCCAAGGTAACATCTAGAACAGAACTTAACCCAGTTACCTCTGCGCTGATCCCAGTAACTTCCAGATTTCTCTGTGCAGCTTGCTCCTCACTACTCAAATAAAATAGGAACGTGCTTTAATTCTACTTCAGATATAGATGTAGTAATCAGGTGCTGTTTTTATTCACACACCCCCAAAGGAGATTAATAATTAAATTTCCTCCTGGCAACAGCAGTCCACATACTGAAAAAGTAATATGAATTTCATCTTTCTGATTTGAGAATATTTCACTTTCTTCTCTTAACCTCAAGCGCTAACTCCAAAGATACTGGTACACTGATCACTGATTTCTGCATCCCTGTAAAAAGGTCAAAGCCATTCTCCCACTTTTTATACCCCTTGATGAGTCTTTACTAAACTTAAAAAAATAAAGCTGCTGTAAATTGGGTAGGGAGGGGGCAGAAACAAAAGAGAGAAAGAAAAATTCTAGTTTATGTCCATCAAGACAAAGGAAGCAAAAACAGTTCAACTGTCCCACAAACATGGAAATATGATCAGTGAAACATCACAAAGAGCTCAGAACCAGATGCATCCTATGCACACTGCTGCCCAGATAATCATTAGGAGACCAGGGAAATGAGAATGCATTTTTGGAAAAAAACACATGGGAGTAAAGGTTGCAACAATGATTACATTGGACTCATTCCTCATAAAAGCCTTATATTCCTTTGTTACAGAAATGTCTTACATTTCAGGAAAAGGATCAGAAAGAGCCTTGCCGCTTAAGCTGCACATTTGCAGGATACAATCTGGAGCTCACGTGTCAGAGAGAGCAGGTCAAGAGATGGTGAAGCAGCTGATCCCATTCCCAGCAAAGGACATCCTGCCTAAGTACAAGGCATCATCTCAGCTCTCCTGCTCCAAAGCCAAGTGCATCAGGTTGGTGCTCAAACCCCCTCCTCCCTCCAGCCCCCCACAATACCTGATCTGCTGCTGCCTTCCAGCATCCAGGCAAACCCAAGTATTGTCCATTTTTGTGGGTGCTGGTTTCCAGGATCTGAAGCTGATGTTGCCAGATACAGGGATTCCCTTTATGAAAGCCACATCCTGTTTTGCTACTGAATCTTGGCTCAGGAAAGCTATCTATAACACATCTGCCCTCACTCTGCCACTTAAATACCACTGACAAGTACAATTAACACCAGGTCAAACATACCACTCCACATTTTAGAGACTCTGGTTTCAGCTGTTGTAATGAAGCTCTTTGATTGTGCCAATGACTGGTAACAAACACCAGGACATAAAGCAGGGTCAAGAAAGATCTGCAGGTTTCCCCCCCCACCCCCAGTCAGTGAGGATTTTAGTCTGTATTTTACTTACTAACTGAAGGAAAAGGGATTTGTTAGGATTACTGTCTCTGTATTAATATGAAACCTGCTAACATATAAATACCTATTTTATATATAGAACATATATTATACAGGGTTAAATGATACCCCAAACCATCCAAAAATTCAACAGAAATTTGAACAGACTTATCTTGACCCTCAGATATTCAAGGAGGCAAGTTACCCAAGGGAAAACCAAAACAAAAAAAAACAACAAAACAACAGAAACAATATCATTCCCAAATTTCTTCCAGGCCTGCTACAGTCCCACTGATGCATCTTCACTTCTTATCAAACAAAAAGCCCAATGCCTTGTCCAGAGACTCAGATGAACAACTGAGTGAGGATATTCCAGCATATCTCAGCAGAATGTGAAGCTAACAGGAGGAGCAGATGTATTCCCCAACTTTTAGCAGCTTCAGTTTGAAACTGATGTTGTTGTTGTGCCATTAGACACTGCTCAGTCCCAGGACTTGGTTTCACATGCAAGGAACACCCTGTGAAGGCTCTGGGTGGAGCTGCACGGACAGGCACCTTAGATGAGCACAGCTTCTGCTCTGCTTGTGGTTTAACCCATCCAGAAGGGAGAATTCCCAGAAATCCCAGATGCTGCAAAAATCCTTCCCCAAGAGGAAAAGAAGTAACTTTAACATGGTAGCACAGAGCCAAAAGACCTGGTTCGTTGAACTGATATTTGGCTACACTCCCAGCTGTACCTGATCCCCTTCACTGCTCACTCACTGTCCCACAAGGAACACCTGTAGCAAATCACCCACTTGTCCTAAAACGGCATGTCTGGATAAGAAAAACCTGAAAAATGAGACTTCAAAAGCAGGCTCACATCCTGTGAAATGCTCCTTCTGCTACTCTGGATCATTGCAAGCAAATCACAGACTCACATGTGTGGCTCAGTTGGTTTGTTCATTGTTAAACCTCAGATTCTGCAGGTGACCTTCTCCCATCCCACCAGCCTGCACTACTACATGGGACACAGCTGACAACACAAATACATCCAGCCCCTTACCTTCAGAAGGCTTCCAAAGACTGCTCTTAAAAGGTCTGCACAACATAACAAAAGAACATTTCTTTGCAGCAAAAAAAAAAGTTCCACATTCCCAGCAGATTTTGTTTATGAAACATACATCAAATCAACTTTTTAACCTTCCCTTTAACAACAAAAATCAAACTAGCTGCCATCCATGCCACATCTCAGTCCTCAAACCTAGAAGAGGCTCCCTACTCATCAGACGGGGACAAACTTGCCCTAAGCAGCACCAGAAAGAACTTCTCCAGAATAAATTTTTGGAACACCAAAGGAGAATTATGAATAGATATGAATGGGATAACACTGCAATATGCTCCACATGGATATGACAAAGCAACAGCAATAAATAATAAATAATAATACGACAATCAGCTTCACCTTTAAACTCATCTCTCCAAGAAAAGCAAATAGTTCTCACCTGTGAGCCTACGGCAGATGGTGACGCACGAGGTCACAAGGATGAGGTGGCTGCATAGCTGGTGGAGCTTCTTCCTGTGCAATAAATCTTGTCCTTACCTTACAATCCAAGTGAAGCAGCCAGGAACTGCTGTCTTAGTGGACCACAAATCCCAGCTGCTGGCACATGAGGTAGCCTGGGCAGAAGGCAAAACACAGACCCATCATGAATGGCCAAACTGTTCCTCTCCCTCCATACCCCAACCATCCAACTCTATCTGTCGAGAACATCTTTCTAAAGCAAATCCTGGTGGGTACATGGAGCATGGACTGCCCTGCTAATGGACACTCAAAAGCTGCAGGCAACATCCCACTGCAAATGGGTAGAAGAATCCAGGGCAGACCCTTCCCTTCCTTAAATGACATCCCAGGTGGAGTCACCTCCTGAAGATGGAGGCTGACACTTCAGTCAGACCAAGTTAGCTAACACTTTTCACCTGGGATACTCATAGCTAAGCCCAAAATGGATTTGCTGGCAGTGTTCACCCCTTGTTGTCATATTGCTGGCACCTGGCCATACCCCTGAGCAACAAACCAGACAAAAGCACAGAGAAAATTATGGGATGAACTCTTGGAGCAGCCATAGGCTCATCTAGAGTTTCAGACCCTTCATTTGCAAAGCAGTTCTGGCTGACACTATGGCAACTGGGCCACAAGAGTCTTTCTTCTCCAAAGGAGAGAGACAAATTAGCCCCATTCCCAATGCTTATTTTTTCATGCTCAGCACTAAAAGCTTTATCCAGACTACAATTATTCCATCATTGACTTACAGCACAGGCAGGTTTGGAGGATCATCAGAAAAAAAAAAGGAATGTCTCTTCAGCAGCATCTCTCAACTGCTATGCCTTAAAAATATATATATATACAGATGTCAGAGTTTTCAGAAGATAAAAGAAGGACTTCTCAGCATCCTTCAGTTAAACTACAGGTATCTTGCCGAAGTTTCTTTTAAAAAGTGAAAGGCTCATTCCACCACAATACAACTCTTTCCATCCCATGTACTTCAAGAAGAAACAATGACTGTTCTCTAAAAATGTTTTAGAAATACTTTTATCGAAAAGACTAGGGCAGAGGGGCTAATCTTTTTAAATCACTATTTTCTCCTCTCCCAGCTCTTTTACCTTTCACCTACCATTTCAGTATAGAAAAAGAGGAAACGCCACTTAAACACAAAGTTCAGCTCATGCTTTTTAATTCCATCAAAAATAGATTCAGAAAGCAAGTAAACCACTTTTTTCCTCAATAAAAAAAAAGTCAAGCTTTTAGAAAAAAAAATTTTAAAACACCTTCAATAAACTTCCCTTACTGGGTTTTAACCTGGTGCTCTCTCCAATTAGGGCTACACACTTAAAGTCCTTCTAACAGAGGCATAACAAACCAAAATTAAGCTCGTTTATTGTTACTTGCTGGCTCAAAAATTTCTGCTTTCCAGCTAAAACACCAACCTGCAGTCACAGCCTCGGAAAGAGCTACATCCGAGGTCAGAATCCCTAATCCCAAAGCCTCCTTTAATTTTACAATCAACAAATCCATCCCTGGTGGATATTCCAGGGATTATTTTCCAAGCAGCAGAGTGAGATTGCCTGCCCAGCTGGAGGACGAGCAGAAAAAAACTTGCACAAGGTTTGCTGGCAACCTAAATGTCCTATTCTACCCCCTCCGAGCAGGGCACGCACCTCCATCCTACACCCAGCTCAGCACCTTCTGCTGCACAGCTGAGAGTGCTGTGGGAAGAGGGGTTTATACGGGAGAGGGGTCTTGGGCTGAGCTTGTTGCCACTGGGCAGGGCCTGTTGTTAAGGGGTGGGGCCTGTTCATAGAATCCTGGAATCCTGGAATCCTAGAATCCTAGAATCACACAATCACAGACTCACAGACTCACAGAATCACAGAATGGTTTGAATTGGAAGGGACCTTAAAGATCACCTAATTCCAACCCCGTGGCTTAAAGATCACCTAATTCCAACCCCGTGCCACGGGTGGGGACAGATTCCATTATTCCAGGTTGCTCCAAGCCCTGTCCAACCTGGCCTTGAACACTGCCAGGAATGGGGAACCCACAGTTTCATTGGGCAGCCTGTGCCAGGGTCTCACCACCCTCACAACAAAGAATTTCTTCCCAATGTCTAATCTAAATCTCTTCTGTTCTAGTTTAAAACCATTCCCACTTCTCCTGTCACTACCTGCCTGTGTAAAAAGTCACTTTCTATAAACTCCCTTCAAGTACTGGGAGGCTGCAATGAGCTCTTCCTGAAGCCTTCTATTCTCCGGGCTGAACAACCCCATCTGTCTCCATAGGAGAGCTGCTCCATCTCTCTGATTGCCTTTGTGGCCTCCTTTGGACCCACTCCAGCAGGCCGAAGTCTTTCTTGTGTTGGGGGCCCCAGAGCTGGATGCAGTGCTCAGGTGGGGCCTCACAAGGGCAGAGCAGAGGGGGAGAATCCCCTCCCTTGACCTTTTGGCCACACTGCTTTGGATGCAGCCCAGGATTTGGTTGTTCTTCTGTGCTCTGTGAGTGTCCAGCCTTTCATCCACTAGAACTCCCAAGTCCTTCTCCCCAGGGCTGCTCTCAGTGACATCTTCTCCCAGTCCATACCCATGTCTGGGATTGCCCTGACTCAGGTGCACCACCTGGCACTTGGACTTGTTGAGCTTCATTAGTTTCCCCTGGGCCCACTTCCCGAGTTTGTCCAAGTCCCCTGGGTGATGTCCCATCCTTCAGGAGTGTCAGCTGCCCCACTCAGCTTGGTGTCACCTGCCAATTTGCTGAGGGTGCCCTCGATCCCACAGTCTGTGGGAGATGGAGACTGATGTCATTGATGGAGATATTAAAGAGGGCCAGTCCCACAACACAGCTCTGCGGGACAGCGCTTGTCACCAACCTCCGCCTGGACATAGAGCCATTGACTGCAACTCTCTGGCTCCACCAATCCAGCCAGTTCCTTAGCCACCAAACACTTTCAAATCCACGTCTCTCCAATTTGGAGATAAGGATTTTGTGTGTTAAAGGCCTGTTGTGACAAAGAAGGGCTAACACATACACACACAGGATGGCCACCAAGCTGTGATAGATGGCATCAGAGGCATTGCTTCTCTGGCTCCAGAGCAGGACTGTTTTGCAGGGTCTGGGTTCTTTAAATGATCTTTGAGCACGTGGCCCAAAGTGATGGCACTTAACTGGCTCTGTGGAAGGGCACAGCCAGGCTGAATGCAGCAGGATTCCACAGTGCTCCACAGCAATGCTTGGCCCTACGTGCTGCCTCCAAGTTAGTGGGTGCCTGGGTTGATTCCTCAGCCAGAATATTTGTCTCAGCAGCGTTCAGGAAAAAGAGGACTCCAAGCCAACTCCTACAACAATTAAAGTTTTCAGTATTATGCCCAGCAGAATCCACATGGAAACTTCTGCCAAGCCTCATCCAAGCTGGCCTAGGAAAGCAAGAGAGAAATTCCCTTAGACAGTTTGCAAAAGCTCAGTTTTAGTTCCTGAGTGCTGCAGATTTATCAGAAGAGATAGGAAATGTCAAGCATACCTTGACTGGCTCTCCCCTCCACACTGAGCTCCATCTCATGCTGGGTTTAAACTAGGTTGGCCACAAGCCTTTTGGATGTGAGCGTGGAAACTGCTCCATGACAGCAGAAGCCCATACAGGGCTTTGGTAGGTTCTGAGTGGTATTTCTGGGACTTTCCAGCCAGCAGAAATCATTAAAAACTGTACTTTTCTGCATCTGTGCTAAAACCTGGGAAATAGAACATCTCCGTGGTGTAATAGGTGTAATAATTTCATGTTTCAAATAGCAGGGTTCTTCCTTCTCTGTCCCCAGAACAAATTATCTGATACAGAGGTTGAAGGACCAAGGGATCCCCTTCAGCTCCTTTTCCTTGAGGTTGTGTTATATATCCCTGGGGAAACAGACCCTGAATTAAATATTTTTAGTGTCCTGGCACATGGCAACTCAGACACCAATAGGGTTTCCAGGCAACTGCTGCATTCTCCTGAGAAAGCAGCATCTCCAGCCTGCTTTGCTTCTAGAAATACTTCAGTCAAACCATGCATGACTGGCAGAGATGTATCTGGATGTTCACAGATTAAATGACACAAACTGGTGCCATAGCTTAAGGTACTGTCTGTTTTCACTATGGTGAGGTGAAATGAAAAGCTTTATTTACCTGAAAAGCAGATATCTATTAGCAATATATAGATAGTTCCTTGCCCTGAATGGTGGAAAAAGTCACTTTGTTCCACAACTCCCTGGTAAGCATTTTGTCCCTCTGAAAACCATGCCCAGACTAAGTCAATTAGAGCCAAGTGTTTCCCTTCTATGCAAATCAGGCTCTAACAAAGCCAAGAACAGCTCAGTGTTTCCAAAGACAGAGGAGACCAAGGATGCCTGTTGGCACTTGCCCTCTGTGTGATCTCAGAGCTCTGAGGATGCCACGGGAGCCGGGAGCCATGTGGAGTGGGACAGGAGGGTGCAGGCAGCAGGGAGATGGGGGTAGGGCAGGCAGAGAACACCAGTGGGTGAGCACACAGCTTGGTCTCCAGCTGCCACTGCAGCACCTTTGCAAGAAGCTCTCTGATTCCTGAGCCAGCCACATTTTGTGGGCACAAGGTCTTTGCGATATTTCAGGCACCGTCTGCTAAGGCACAGCAGTCATCCAAATAATTTTTTACAACCAGATGCAAATACACCAAACCCCACTACACACAGACACAGATTTCCTGGAGGGTGGTGGGGACAGGAGCCCTGACTATCCCCCACATTTGCATTGCTTGATGTGGTACCTGTGTGCCACCGCTGCACCCACGCGTCCTTTGCCAACTCACCCAGCCCTGACTGCACACTCGTGATGGCTCAGCTGGGTTCTGATGGCTTTTGCAGGAGGAGGTCAGAGGGTTCATTTGAGGATATCCAAACTATTTCAAACATACTGCCCTGTTCCTTTATGCTACAGTGGCATGGGAAATGCTGCCCCTTTCCCATCAGCACAGCAGACGCAGAGTTTGAAGTTTGACGCAGAGTTCAACGCAGAGTTGAACACAGCTTTAAGCCATTGCTGTCGATGCATCAGCTTTCCTGGCTTCCCTTGGGTCTCTACCTCGTCGTGTCTCACACAGCCCCCAACCAAAGCAGAGGGAAGGATAAACATCTCAGACAGTCTGGAAAGGCTGGGTATTCCTCCCCTTTCTGCATGACCGCCATGGACTTGTCTTCCAGGGTTTCACAGCTCTCCCTGGGCTCGACTGTTCGTTTCATTGCTCCATGCTTGGCCTCTCCTCCGTCCTCCCCACGACTCCTCGCAGTCGGGGGTCACTGAAGCTCGAGCTGCCGAGCCTCCCCAAGACCCCATCCCTCATTCCCAACCCATGAGTCACTTCCTCTCCTCAAACCTCACCTTTCAACTTCCATTTTTCATTTGCTTATGATTTTCTCTCCATCTCCATGGGGGTTTTTGCTCTACAGCATTCAGTTGCAGCCCTCTTGGTGCAAGCAGCAGTGCTACCAGTGGTTTCAGCAGCAAACGGAGAGGGGTGAAGACATCACATAAACACATGGGGCTAAATCTTCCCTCCATGCAACACAGTGCCAGCCCCTGTGGGGATGACCTGACTTGCATCAGCAGAAAATCTAAGCCATGTTGCTGTGATCACTTGGGGTTTCTTTTCTCTCAAGAAAACAAGTCCATCTGAAAAAGAAAAAAATTCACCTTTTTTTCACATGATTTGAAACTGGCACCTTTTTTATGATTTTTCATCAGCATTTGGTGTTGCAATTGTTGTTATTTTTGGAAACCATCAGAAATATGGCTTTTGGCAGGAAAATGTGGTGTCTGGCCAATAAAAGAATTACTATCAGGATTTCAAGCAGCATACTGAAAAATCACCTCTAATTTAATAAGAAGTATGAAAATGTAATTAGTGATAATTTAGTTTCATAAATTTTCATTTTAAAAGAGCTTTAAAAAAAATCCCCTTTTGTCCATGAAGCATCATAAACTTTTAGCTCATCATAAAACCATGCAGGCTGAGGTTTGGGGGTTTTGCCATCCTCAGCCCATGGCAAGCTATAGCAAAGGGACTTCTGAACAGCAGGGTCTGTCTGGGACTTCTGGCTCAGTGGTCTCTGATGGACACAACCTTTACAGCCCTGTCTCATATAAAGCATTGACTCTTATGGGGTTAACTAATACCTATTTTCTTCTGCGTCAGCTATGAATAGGAAAGTCCTCTCTGGAAGAAGTGGACGTTCAACCAAAATGGCCAGGCCTGGGATTTTAGCATGTACGATAAGCTGTACCTATGGTCAGAGCAAAGAAAATTCAATAGCCACAATGGCCCCTTTTAAAGTGCCGGCCCTGCTTTCTGCATCCTCCTCCTGAGCTCTTCTCCCCCTGCAGCCTCGTGAATGCTCAGCGACAGTCATTGCCACTTCCTCAAGGACTTGCCACCTGAGCACTCTCCCTCCTCACTGAGGTGGTGTAATTGCCCAAAGTTCTTCCTCTTGGAGTTTCATCTGAATATCCCCAGCCTCAGCCCAGACCTCTCCAGCCAGTTTTTTCTTCCAAGAAACCACTGGGCAGAGATACCTCTGAGAACTCATGAAACAGGGGTAGTAAATCCACAACCACCCCAGGAGAGAAGAGCATCCTTAATTTAGGCCACCTTCTGACAGCAAGCTCAGACCCTGCAAGGGCTCAGCTCTGAGCCTGCCCAAAGCCACCAGTCCTTGCCCTCGACCAAAAAACCCCAGGCGATGTTGGGGTCTGGGCTGGCTTCTCTGGTTTGCTGCTGGCTCGTATAAATCCCGGTTTTCTCCTCCTGCTTATTACACAGACCCCAAATGCACGTTCCCAGCATTTTCCCTAACGCAAAGTCCAGCACTTTGCCAGGGTTTGGTCACTCTGGCCATGCTTGATCTCTGCCTTGTCGCTGCTGGAATAGTGACAGAGGTGAACCAGGGAGGGAAGAGTGAACCCTGCCAGGGACAGGGGACTGCCCTCCGTGGATGGTCCCCTCAATTCCTGGTGACCGTCAGCCTGTGACAAGGGGGGAATGTGGGTGTGCAGGGAACAAGGGACAGACAGGTCTTGGGAGGGTGCTCTGGTGCCTGCACTTACCTCAGGGAAGCCTGGTGGTGCTAGAGGATCTTCCACATCCCCAGATCAGCAAGCCAGAGATGAATTACTGGGGACAGCTGAGACAGGAGGCAAATGGCATCACACTGAAGCCGAACAAGGCCTGTGACTGTGCGCTGTGGGATCCTAAATATTTGGAGAGCAAAGGTCAGGAGAACAGGACACTTCTCAGAGATGATTTTCTTCCCACCCCAGGCAGGGACATGGAACTGCTATGCCTGGAATGACCCTGGGCGTTAGCCAGAGCCAGCGCCCTTGTGGGTCACCCTGAGGTTCAGTGGTACCCCTGCTGGCAGGTCTGTGTTCTCCAGGTTTTGGCTGCCACCAGGGCCCAGCATGATGCCCTCCCTGTGCCTGGTCAGTATCTACGACAGATCTGATGTGGTGCAAGCTGAAGGCAGGAGAAAAGAGCCCCCTGGCCAAGCCACATCCTCGGTGGAGCATGGTAGGAGCTGCCTCCGGGTGGCCGATCCTCCTTGCCATGAAGGAGGATCATGTCCCCTGTGCCTGCTGGCCAGGCCCCCAGCTGTTTCCAAAATAAACACTTGGGCATGACAACGCTGACATTTGCTTTCCACAAACAGGCTCTGGGAGAAGGAGGAGGCCGCGTTCCTTTTTGCAGGCTGGTCACAAGGCAAGAGGCGACCTGCTCAGTGCGGGGAGTTTGGGATCATGTGCCACACACCATCCATCCCTCCCCCGGAAAGAGCATCCCTCCACCACAGGGTCACAGCTCTTCCTGATGTCCCACGCTCGGCTGGTGGCTATTGCTGGGGTGTAGGCAGGGATGGTGAGCTGGGATTTCACCCACTGGCTCTTTTCGTGCTGGAAGAGGTTAAAAAGGCATCTGGAGGGAGGTTAGAAGGGTGAAGAAGTAGAGCAAAGGATCCTGCCATAGATGTGCACATAGAGGACCCCAAGGGTCACCACAGCCCAGCCCACCCACGGGAACAAGCATCTCCTGATGGAGAAGGGTCCATTGGGACACTCACAGGTGACAGAGAGAGGTTTCAATAAGGACACCCACGCCAGGGTACCCTCTGACGCTTCAACCTTTCTCACCTGTCTCAATTGCTATTCCCATTTTGGAATCAGGTGAGAGCTGCTGACAGAGTGCTGGCATCCCTGGGATTTTCCCAGGAGGGAGGGCTGGGGACAGAGGGCAGTCCCTGGGAATGCAGTGCCAGTCAATTTTATTCTGGGAGAGATGCCAAAGCTGAGCACAGCTGCCGAAACAGGGGCTTTCCTCACGAGCAGGCTGCTCTCCCGCCGCCCCTGCCCTTGGTTGAACGCTGTGGGGAAAGCGGGGAGAGATTGTACATCCCTCTCCTGCACCCCAGACACCCCCTGCAGGGGGGAGAGGCATCGACATCCCCCCCAACCATGATCCCAAACTCTCACACTGGAGCTGTGTGAGCACTGCTGTCACGCTCACTAATCACCCAGATAATTCCGCTCAGTGAGAAATGAAGGGATTTCTTTTTCTGGTTATTGCTCCAGCCAGGTTAAGGCATCTGGAAACAACTCCCACATCTTCAAGCTGAAGTGAATATTGAGGGACAAGCTGCAGCAACAAAAGGTCGGGCTGTTAAATCGCATGTCTATAATTAACACTCCCAGCACATTACAAGAATGGTCAGGAATCACAGGCTGATCAGGGAAACTGAGGCACAGAGCAGCAAAGCAGCATCTCCCAGGAGCAGATCATAGTTCTGCCTCATCCCCAGCACCATCCTGATCTGCCCCTTGGTGGAAAGGCTGGTCAGAATCCTTGCTGGGCCAGACCCAGGTCCTGTCGCTTGGAGAGCAGCAGGCACAGCAGTTTCGGAGGGTATCAAGGGCACACAGCCCCCAGGGCCTGTGCTAACGGTGTGGGTGAATTCCTTCAAGCTGCTGGGTGCTTCTCGCAGCTGCAGAACAAATTCAATAACAATACTCTGAGCAATGCCTTTTTAATAGGCACGAGGTGAAAAGAACTCGACGAGTCAATATTTGCGGATGAAAACAAAATAAGCCGAGCTGTTAGCACAGAGGAATGCGAGGGAGGCCGGAGGTGGCTGGGGTAATTATTATTTCATCTGCCAGACAGCCGTGGTCCTGCCCGCTGCCTCCTTCCCGCACTGCCCACGCTGGCTCTGCCGGAGGGAGGGCAGGGGGAGGTGGGGACGGGGCAGAAAAAAGCAAATTTGGCCGCGGCAGCACCGGCGTGTGGCTGGGGCTGGCTCAGCGCTGCGTCTGCCGGAGGGTGAGCGCTGCCCTGGCCCAAGTATTTAATGTCAGCGCCTGGAATGTGCTTAACACAACATTTTACAAGGGAACATTAGTCAAGCATCTGCACTGACAGAGCAGGTCAGCGATAAGGAGCCAGTGCATGGGAGCTGCAGGGAGACAGCTCTTGTGTCAGGCTATGGAGGACAAGTCTTGCAGAGGGGGTGCCAGGGCAGGCTGAGGGGGTCAAAATGAGCCGGGCAGCCCTGCTGTTGGTATAGCTGTCCTGACAAGCATCACACAGGAGTGAAAGTGCCACAGTAACAAGCAGGGTCCTGCTTCCCACACTCCCTCAGCTACTGCCTGTGGTCTCTGAGAGCCCTCCTCCCAACCTCCTGCAAGGTGAGATTTGGGGAAACCTGCCCAAAAGCTGTTGCCTGCCACATGCCCTTGTTTGCAGGAGTGCTGGTGTTTGGCTGTCTGTGGGTGGCAGCTTTCTCATGACATGTCTCGGGCTTTGCTCCCTTGCCACAGGGTCTCTTGAGAGAGCAGCTTCCCCCTGAGCCAGCACAGTATGGCCATGGCAAGAAGCATCCCTCCCTAATCAGCAGGAGCAAGATATGCCTGGAAATCGCCCAGAAATCAGGTCAGTGAAACATTAGTCAGCTTTGCCTGTGACCTGAAAACAGCACTTCCCTCCATCTATTCCTGGAGCTATCCCTGTTCATTAGCCTTCTTGGCCCCCAGGCTTAAAAAAATCGCCCAGTGTCATGACTCCTTAATAAGATGTCATCTTCAGCCATGACAAACACGAGCACTCAGTAAATAATAGCCCTGCCATGTAATGTCATGCCTCTGCCATCTGTTGTAGCAATGACTGTGCCTCGCTCACCTGCCACCCTCTCCCGGCTGCTCTGTGTGAGCAGCGAGAGAGCCGGGCCAGGGCTTGGCCATCCAGCCCCTCTGACAGCTGCCAGGCTTGGCTCTGGGGTGGGCAGGACAGCCATCACTTCTGTGGGGTGGGGAACATGCTGGGACACAGGTGGAGATGTGTGATCCAGGGCGGGAGAGAGGGAGCGTGGCCCTCGGCACCTGTCTGCTTTTGGAGATGCAAAGGGGCTTCCTCGCTTTCCTCCCTCTTTCCTCCTTATTCTCACCTTGTTTCTCATTTCATTATTCTCTTTTTTCTCAATATCTTTCTCCTTCTGTCCATTTTCCTTTCCTTTCCTTTCCTTTCCTTTCCTTTCCTTTCCTTTCCATTCCTTTCCCCTTTCCCCTTTCCCCTTCCCTTTTCTGTCTCCTTTCATCTCTGCCACAGTCCTGCATCTCTGTGCTGGCTTCCTGCTGGCCTGTTTGAGCACAGTCTCTCTGCTCTTGCTGCAAACCCACTTTCACAAAGCTCTCCAAGCATTGTTTAGGGGACAGAGCAAAGCTGAAGGCACTTGAAAACTCACCTCAGCAGTTTTGGAACAGAGCTCCCCTTGTCCTCCCCATCCTCTACTACTACCGAGCCTTAACCCTCTTGTGCCTCAGTTTACTTATCTACAGATCTGGGATTAATGACCCAAAGCAAACCTGTTGCCATGGGGCAGGTTTCTCACACTGATTGGCTGTGGACACTTAACTCTGCTCCCCACTAAAACACCTCCTCTCTGAGCCATGGAGACTGCACTGCAGAGCAGCTGTTGCTCCTCACTGCTCAAGCAGCTCCTGTTTCCCTTCTCCACACCCCATGCCCATTCCCACCCCTTGGTACAGCCCCTTCCCGGGGCTGGAGGGACACAGGCATCAGGTGGGAGCTGCAGAGCCAGGAGGTAATTGTTGGTAGCAATTTAGAAAAAAATTAAAACCATTTTTTAAATGGTATGGATTAATGAAAGCTGTTTCGGGGGGGATTCAAGTGTGCAATGCCCTTGGTCTGCAGTGAAGGGGAAGGACACTGCCTTTCAAGATGCCTTTTTTGCCCCCTCCCTTTCCTGTGAAACTTGGGTTACACCGAGTGCGTAAAGGATCGCAGGACGTGGCAGTGCTGTTTGCCATGAAAACTAATAGGGCCATGCCTGCTTTCATCAGGAGTGTAACCAGAGCCACGGATAATGTCTTAAAAGGCACAGCAGCTTCAAGTGCAAGCAGGGATTTATTAATGAAATCGAAACCACGCTCGAGGCTTTGCGAGTCTTATTTTAAGAGTCTGAAGGAGAAAGGAGCGGGCTGCCTGGCTGGGTGGGCAGGGAGGCAAGGTGGCCAGAGCTCTGACACTGAGCAGCAGTGACAAGAGCTCACAGCACCGCTGGGCTGCTGTTCTTGCTCTGCCACAGGTTATCTGCACAACCCTGCTCATGTCACTTAGCCTCACTGTGCTTCAGCTCTCAGCCTGCACAGGGGGATGTGAATCACTTCCCTACAACATCTTTAGAGAGAGATTATACTTCTGTACAAATAAGGATCATGCTCCAAGAATGCTTTCAGTCTCTGCTGTTTTTTCGGGCCCCTAAACCACCTAAGGCAGTAGTCAAGGGTTCCCACAGGATCCTACAGGTTCAGAGAGCGGCTCTGGGACCTTTTCCCATTCTGGCACTGCTGTGTGACAGGACAGCCATGCATGTGGGGACGGGATGAGACAGGTTAAAAATGTCCCAGGAGGTGGTTAGATCAAGCAAATAGATGCCCAGACTCCGAGGTTCTCTGGTTCTGCTATAGACACAAAGTCCATTCATGTGTGAGATCCCAGGTTTCTGCTGCTTTGAAACAGAGGCAGAGCAGTGGCCACTGCTGGAAGGTTGAATTCCCAGTTTTGGCCAGCTCTCAGTGCTCCTGATGCTATTCCATAGACTCAAATAACTCTTGTGTGCTTATGGATGTGTTACCAGTCCTCAATTAGGCTGCAGGAGGCAGCAAACAGAGTCTGCTCCTTCTCTCTGCTCCTTCTGATGCAGGAGAGAACTGAGTATGACTTACAAGTGCATTTGAAAGCTGAATTTGGTGCTAGGGGAAAAGGAGACTGCTCCTGAGAGCATGTCTTGGTTTAACCCCAGCAGACAACTAAGTACCGTGAAGATTCTTGCTCAGTCCCCCTCACCCCAGTGAGGTAGGGACAAGAACTAGAAAAAAGAAAAACCCATGGGCTGAGAACAGTTTAATAATTGAAATTAGTTACAATATAATATTAATTAATTAATAATAGTAAGGGAGATTACAAAAAGAGAGAGAGAGAGGACTAAAAGCCAAGGAAAACTACTGATGCACAATACAGATGCTCACCATCCCCTCCCCAAGCAGTGACAAGTGGCCCCTGGCCAGCTCCCCCCAGTTTATATACCAAGCATGATGATCTATGGTATGGATTATCCCTTCGGTCACTTCGGGTCAGCCGTCCTGGCCGTGCTCCCTCTCGTGCACCTCCACACTGGCAGAGCATGGGAAACTGAAAAGTCCTTGACTTAGGGTAAGCACTACTTAGCAACAGCTAAAACAGCAGTGTGTTATCAACATTATTCTCATACTAAATCCAAAACACAGCACTGTACCAGCTACTAGGAACAAAATTAACTCCATCTCAGCTGAAACCAGGACAGAGCATGATCTGGGTTTAGGGTTTGTTTCTCCATCCCGAGGACAGTGTGGCTGGTTAGCCAGTGTGAATTGTGCAGAATAGATACTCCTGCGTCTATTTATCTCTTTTTAAAAGAGGGGAAACCCTGTAAAGTAAGCATTTCTGTTTGGAAAAAGCTTGTTGGAAAGGCTTTCTTAGCCTCAGATGCCCTTGCCTTCTGCACACATAAGAAACCCTTCATAAGGTTCTCATTTCCTCTTTACCTTTTTTATATAGCCCATAATAAGATCCCTAATTTTAATGGACTGTATGGATCTCACTAGCAGGGACTGGTTCTGGCAGCAAGGCTTTAACCCTCCGTTTCAGCAGGATCAGCAATGGAGCTTTTGGTCTCTTGCTCGATTCCACTGCAGGCGTTGGTAGGACTTCTGCAGCCACCTCCACCAAACCCTCCCTCCCTGCCAGGGGATGCTCAGATGGACGTGACCCATGTGGTGTTTGTGGGAACTTGCCCCTCTCCCTCAAATGCTTATGAAGCTGTGCAAGGAAAATCAGCAAGAAGATGCTGATGGAAGATGTGGAGAGAGATGCGTTTGTTCAGTCAGAGAAGAAGGAGACAACGGAGCCACCATCCTCCTGGAAGCGCATGGGAGGCAATGGACACAAGGCACAGCAAGGGAAATTCTACCTAAATATTCAGAAAATAATTCCTCGTGAGACTAGTGACAAGAGAGTTAGAAAAGCACGTGGAAGGGTGACTTCTCTGGGCTGATCCTCTAGGGAGAAAAAGACCCTAAAGATATGAGCCCAGGGGAGTGCAAATGGTCACAGCAGGGCACCACACCTGATCTGGGTCCATGTTAAAACCCTCTTACTGGCTTGGGCGAGATGCAGGGCAGAGTATAACCCAGCCCAAAAGATGTTTCGGTATCCCTTGCTCGGGGCACATCTCCACTTGGGTGCCAGCAGCCTGGCTGGGATCTCGTCTGGGAAAAGCAGCGCATGGGAGCTGATGGAGACGTTGCGGCAGATGGGTGAAGGCAGCACCAGGCAGAAGGATTCCCAGAGCACGTGTCAGCAGATCTGGGCTGGTTCCTGGGTTTCTGACAGCTCCTTTCTCCCAGAGCTCCTGGACAGGAGACAAAATGTGATTTCTTGCTCCTTCCACTCAAAGACGGCTGTGAAAGTCTGATTTATGCTGAACACTCTGGAAAAGAAGAAAGCTTGGCTGTGGAACCAAGTTCAGCTCCCAGCCAGGAGAACCTTGTATGGGATCAGCAAGTTTTAACCATGCAAATCGAATTTGAGGCCAAACAGAGCCCTGTTTCATGACTTCTGCCTCTCCCTTTCTCACTGCACAGGGTCAGGCTACCTTTTCCCTGAACAAGCCCTCACATCCATTCCCAGGATCAGGGACAGGCTGGGATGTTGAAGACAACTTCTTTCCTTTTTCTCTTTTCTTTTCTCTTTTATTTTTTATTATTTCAATTTTTTCTTCTCTTCTGCAAGGCACAGTCAAACACGTCACAGCTCTGTCTTTCACTGAGATGATTCCCAGCTGCCAAAATGTACTGGAAGAGGTCCACCTGCCTGTGAGCCTGTCACCAAAGCCTGTGTCTGAGCATAGCCTCATGCTGTGTGACCCCAGGCAGTCTGGAGGAGTGCTCGGGGCACTGGGGAGAAGGAATTTCTTGGCTCAGTTGTCAGCAATGAAGGTAAACAGGTGATCTTTATTATCCATGCCTTTGTTTCCCCAGGTGGATGCAGCAGGCCAAAGGCCACCATGTGTCCTTTTTCTCCAGACCCAGCACGTCCTGGATGATCCCAAAAGTGGGTTGTGGGTATTGCTGGGGATGTCTCCCGTCACAGTAACAGCAAATCCTCACCCTGTTACACAGGCGAGAGCGATTCAAAGGCAGCACTGATGCACCACGGAGGTGAGACCTCCCATCCAGGCCTGCTCCCACTGGGAGAATCCAAGGTGCTCAGGAGGCCCAGAACCCTCTGGGATGGGAACCATCTCTGAAACTCGTGCCCAACAATCTGGTTTACAAGGGAGTTACAACAGGCCCTGAATGGGTCCTGATGAACCTGTACATCTCCCCAGTGTATACACAGACGTGGAAGGAGAGGCCAAGAATACAAGTTGCGGAAAGGAAAGCTTGGATTAGATATTGGGGGAAAATTTACCCCAGGACCAGAGGTGTGTGGGATTCTCCATCCTTGGGGACATTCAAAACTTCACTGGATAAAGCCCTGAGCAATCTGATCTAAGGTGACTTTGCTTTGGGGCTGTTGGACTCGAGATCTACAGAGATTAATAACTAGAATTATTCTGTGACCTACATCCACAGCACTACCCAAGATTTTCTTGCATCATCTAGAGTTCAATGAGCCCATCTGGTTTTCTGCTTCTAAATCAGCAGGATCCTAATTCTCCCTTATGGTTTAATCCCTTAATTCATTTGCCGTAATCCTGTAGTATGTGGCTGGAGGAAAAGGAAACAGTGCAGCAAAGAAAAGAGAGAAACGCAACAAGTGCCCCTGAGATTAGTATATTACTCCTCTTCTTTCCTGTTTGCCTTCCTGCTGTTCTGCTTCCATGAAAATTTGTGGGATTTCATCCAAAACTCCAGAATCTCCTCTCCAGCAGTGTCTGGGGATGGATGCTTAGAAAGAAAATAAAAGAAACAGTAAGCACAGAATGATTCTCTCCCTGCTACTCTCTGCCAACCTCAGGCAACTGAAGCCTGAAGGACACCTGAACTTAAAGGCCCCATCCAGACTTGAGCACTTGGTAGTTACCATGTGAGAACCTGCCAGCAGAGTGAGAGCCATGACAGAGGGAGTTTTACAGGATGACCCAGGGAAAAGTATTTCCTCTTCTTCATGTGAAACGGGCTGTCCAGTTCTCTCATTGGACACCTCCCTGTGCCCTCTCACCTCATCAGTGCTGCCTTGGCAGAGTTCATCTGAAACGTGGTTATCTGGGGGGCTGGATGGTGTGTCCAATACCCCGTGTTTCTACAGAGGTGTGAGTGAGCTGAAGCACAGCTTTATGGAGGAAAATACTCCACACGCATACTCACCGCTTTTGTCCACTAACGAAGCACACAGTGGTGGTAGGAATTCCCCCTCCATGGCGTTTTGGGGTACTCAAAGTTCATACAGCTGCAAGAGGAGACAGAGGGGATGCCTTGCCTTCCCCCATGCTGACACACAGGGCTGGCTTCGAAAAGATGTCAGTGGAGTTTGGAAAAGAAGCAGAAATATGTATTTCCCTAATAAGCTGAAAACTTCAATAAATGTTTTCCCTCAGTAGGATGTAGCTGAGGAATCTGGGGACCATTGCTGGAGCCAGCCTCTCTGAGAGGAGAAAGTGAAAAGCCAGTCCAAGTGCAACAAATGCCTGGACAATAAAGGGATCTGAAGGGGTTCAAGGGTAGGAGGGATTTTTTTGTCTCTTTGTTGTTGTTTCTAGATTAATATTTACATGTCAGAACCAGGAAAGCACACCTCCAGATCGCACACGGGATCTTTTTCTCCTTACTTGGGCAACAGAACATATAGGCAGGACAATTGTGCAAACAAAGATGTGTGCCAAGCCCACTGCACTGAAGGGAAGAAATAAAAATACCAGTTATTTAAAACACGTGTATTAACAGAGGGGTTGACCTCTCCCCTGCCTTCATGCTCTGCTGACATCGAGGAGGGAGATGAAAAACCTTGCTGGAGCATCAGACTGGCCCCAGCCCCAGGGGGATAGAGGGGCTTTGCTGCACAGGCCCATGGGCTCCCTGGCTCACCCACTGGCACCTGCTCCATCTCTCACCATCACCCACGATGTCTCACGCACCCCTCTGCCCCAGCAAGGTTCCTGGGGAGCAGCACACTGCTGCAGGAGAAGCTGGTTGAAATTCCCAGCCCTTCCCTAGCAGGAAGAAGTACAGCTTCGGTTCAAACGGAGGGGCAAGGCAAGGGGCTGCAGTGTTGTGATACCTGTGGGATGCTTCTCGCACGGCTGAGCCTCATCTGTGGTGGTGTGCAGCATCTTCTGGGTACAGCGACAGATGACAGCCACAAAGTGACAGGATTAAGACAAATCAACTTCATGCCAGCAAAGCTGTAGCTCTTTCTCCTTCCCATGCCCCTCTCTGCACCCTTCTTCCCTGCCTCGCCTCTTCAAATGCATCCAAAAGATTCCAGCCCAAATGTTCCAAATTTAGGGCTGAACAGTGTTCCCAGCATTTTTGCTTTGGAACGGGGATGGAGGGATACAGAACAGCAAGGGGCTGGTGTCACCCAGCCCCTTCCCACTGCCTGGCTTTGCACCAGGTTTCCAAACCCTGAAGAAAAGTGCCAGGTCCTGCCTGGAGGTCCTCCACCCCCAAGCAATTACAGTGATCTGATCTGGGTGCTCCAGCACCATGGTGAGGAGGGTGCAGGGCCCTCGGGGAGATAATGGGAGTCGGAAGGCCAGAATGTCTTATCAACTTCTTCGAAAGCAGAGTCAAGCCCTTCAAGTGAAAGCCCTTGAGGGAGAGGAGATGATTTTCCCTCAAGTGTCAGGCACATTTCAGCAGTTTATAAATACCACTGTCCTCCCTGCACCACACTCAGCCTCGCAGCACCGGCCATGACATCAGCCCTGGACCTGGTTCTGACAGAGCTGAGCACCTGTGCTTGGCTCAGACAGGGGGAGCCAGGATCAGGCCTCAGGTGCGTGCTTCCAGAGACACTTTCAGCTGCCATTTTGTCGTTCAGCTCTCCCAGCTTTGAGCTACATGTTTTTCCCTATGCAGACCAAAGAAGGGGTTAAACCGAGCTTACCTTTTCAGGATCAGGACAAGACAGTCGCTTGGCTGGAAAGGGAGCAAGATCCAGCCCCTTTCTCTCCCCCTTCCATCGCATTCCTCTTGCCACCCTGTTTCTCTCCCGAACATCCCACTGCAAAGCTGCTCCATGATGCCCGATGATGAGCTGTGAACCCTAGTGACGGGAGAGGGGACAACATCCTGTTGTCCTGCTCGTCCCTTCCAGATCCTGACACCTGTCAAGGGCAGGAAAGTGATGTGGGAAGGAAGTGAACACAGCTGATTTCTCCCCGCCCTGCTGCAAGGCACCTAGGGCTGATGCCCCTGGCTTTCAGTGAGATTCCACGTCTTCGTTTCCCCTGTATCCACCTCCTGTTTAAAGTCGAGGGGGGACTGCCCCTAAAGATGTGCGAAATTGCTGGTTTTATTCTTCCAGTCCTGAGAACAAAAGAAGCATCCCGAGACGGAGCCTCGAGTCTGCTAAGGCAGTCAAATCCCAACTGGCGATCATGTTTTATCCACGGGATGAGTTTTGGGATGGGCTCAGCAGAGACACCCAAAGCTACACAAGGGCCGGTGTTGTGGCCAGGCTCCCGAGAGAGCGGCTGGAAGGGGTGAGACGGGAGAATGGATTTGCCGGCTCTGCCTTCTCTCAGGACTCCGGCCAGCCCGCCCCGCGCCGGTTCCTGCCTCTGCCCCCGGGTTCTTCCTAACGAGGTTTCCAGCTCGGCTGAAGCCCCGCGTTGCTTTCAGGACCGCAGCCGTCCAGGGCTGAACGGGACTGGGGAGGGAGGTGGGGATCGCCGTTCCCATCCCCCGATTTCTCTCCTCCTCAGTATTATCGAGGGTTCGGGTTACACCAAACAAACGCGAAAGAAGGGCAAAACTGAGGAGGGGGGTGCAGAAAATATCGTCACTGACGCATGGAAAGATGGGCGAGGGGGTTATAAACCCTGTGCCGATGATACCTTTGAAAGGGGTGGCTTGGGGTTGCTTTCGGCGGTGGTCCCCGCGCCCCGTGCAGGAGTTTGTGATGGAAAGTCTGCAAAAGCCATTAGGACTTTTGTGCTGGGGCACTAGAAAAGCAACGCAGACACCACTCACTTTTCTAAATAAACATTAGTCTTAAAAAGTTTGCACTGCTGACCCCCGCAGCTCTGATTACTTGTAATTCTCTGAACCATATTTTAAGGCTTCTAACTATTTTTATTTTTTTTTCGGGGAGGGGGCGGGTTTCGTTCGTTCCTCCCTGCAGCCGTGCCACAGATGTGCCGCCGTACCGTGTGCTCCGGGGCCGGGGGTCTCTGCCCACCCGCCAAAGGCAGGTCCTTATTCCACAGCTCTGCAGCCACAGCCCCTCGGCACATTCAACTCTCTCCACGTTCCCCCGAAGAAGCTTTTTCTTCTTCCTTTTTTTTTTTTTCCCTTTTTTATTTCTTTTTTTCTTTTAGTGGTTGGGACCACATTCGCGATCCCGATGAAGAGATGCTGTTCTCTTCTCAGGGCAGAGGCGGTGCGGGCTGCGGCCCCATCCCCACCGGGTTGTGCCCTGAAACAGCCCCGGGAACCCTCCCCAACCCCCCCCTCAAAGAACCACATCTTCCAGGCACGGCGGAGGCAGCTGCACCGAGGTATCATCAGCATAATTGGAAGGGTCACATGTTAAACCCTCGCTGTTGTTCGCGGTAATGTAGCTGTGTCCCCCGGTTGCACATTTACCGATTTCTCGCAAACCAACCATTGTCACAAGGTTCATTCCAGGAGGAGTGATCCAATGGGTTGCCACGGCAACTATAATGACATTAAAATAAAGGCGGCAGCCGCCGCCGCCCCCCAACCCCCCCCAACCTCCTCCCCTCTTCTCCCTCCTTTAAAAACCGGCAGCAACCCGGCAAAATTCCGCACCTTCCAGTCGGGTCAGCCCGGGAAATAACACGAGGATCCAGCTGAAAACAAAGTGTGTTGGGCGGGAGGTTGGTTTATATAAAACCTTCCCAGGGAAAGCGGCCGAGGGAAGCCCCGAAAGGCGGCGGAGTCCCCGCGCCCGCGGGAGGCGAAAATGACCAAAGTGCGCAAATTCCAGGCGGGAGCGGCGCGCGGAGCCCGGGGCTGGGAAGCGGGACCGAGCCGGGATCCATCCCTGCCCCGAGCACTCGGCGGGAGCAGGGAAAAGGGTACAAACCGAAGGGTTCTAAACCCCCTCCGAGGCACCTGCGGGTTGGGCAGGGAGAGTCTCTCCGTCGGCCCGGCCCCGCTCTGGAAATCCGCTTTGCACCACTTGGTTTTCCGGGAAACGTTCGTTTCCGATTAATTTGCCTTTATTATTTCTCATGGGTGCTGCTACGGCGCTTTCACGCATTTTAATTTTTCCCCACGAATTTTGGGGCCAGAAGAGATGTTTAAAAAAAGGAGCTCTGTTTCCGATTAGCACAAGCCGCCCTTCCCTCTCGATTAGCATTTCTCTTCTGTCTGTCCCAGGCACATAAATAAGTGCGGCCAAGGAATACTGTGCAAAGCAGAAGGGAAATTCTGGGAATATCGAGTATAATATCAGATGGATCTGGGGGGAGGCTCCAGTATGTTTATTTTCCTTACAGGAGCGTGTACTGCCCGTCTTTCGTCGTCGACAGCTGATAGCAGCGCCTGAAATCGAGCTCTGCAGGATTTCAGTGACGCTTTCCGGAATATTTTTCCTGATCTCTCAGCGACGGCCGGGAAACGAATAGAGTCCATAAATCTCTCGCCATTTTTTTCCCATGTGAGCCCGTGGGCGAGTTTGCCGAGCAAGGACAGAGTGGAAAGACCTGACACGTACACTCAGAGCCGTGCTTTCATTACCTCCACCAAAACGTGCCCAACACCTGCCTGCCATTGGGGTAAATCCCCACTCCGGGAAGAAAAGGGAACGTGCCCACGGCTGGCAGCGCCGAAAAAATAAAAAAGGAAAAAAAGGAGGTGGGGAGGGGGAGAATTCTGCATGACCCGAAGCGGCGCCGCCCGCAGCCGGTTCACACGCGGTTTGCGGCCGTGGAGCGGCTTCCTCCGGCCGGCCCCGACGGCGGAGCTGCGGCACCGACACTCGCACCACGCCGAAAACCCGCCCAGAGACAGGGCCACACTGGGGGATGCTCCGAACTCCCCCCGCAGAGCGCCCGTGGCGAGTGGGGAAGGGGCCGAGGCGCCCGGGGCTGCAAGGGTCTGAGGGCACCGCTTGGCCCCGGCCTCTTGAGGGCTGCCCGACCCTCCGGAGCTGCCTCCCTCCCCCGCACACAACCTCCGCAGCTGCCGTGCTACCCCCTATTCCTACTGCCACCCACGTCTCAGCAGAGATGGTGAGGGTGGGATGCGGGGACCACCCCGCAGCTTGGCCAGAGGTTCCCCGCCTCTGGCTGCTGCTGGAAAACGCAGTCGGGCTGGGGTTTGGGTCACGCAGGGTGGGCGGTTGTGCAGTCGCCGTTCCCGGGGGGACCCGAGGGTGCGGTCTCCCCACAGGAGCTGGGGTGGGGAAAAGCGGCCGAGATGGTGAGAAAGGACCGGCCGGAGCCGCGGGACAGACGGAGAGGCGGCCGTGGGTGGGTGTCCCCTACAGCAGGGCCAAGAGGGGTCCCTGTCCCCAGACACATATCCAGATCCTTGGGTGTGGGACCCTCCACCGTGCGGCTGGACGGGAGCCCCAGGAGAGCATAGACTGCCAGGGACACATCCTGGGCTCTCCTTGCTCCAGTTCCAGGGAGGCCAGAAATGTTCTTTTTGACGATCTCCTGAGCTCAAGAGCTGTCAAAAACGTCCCTCTGAAGTGACCCTCTTGGCAGGGGCTTCTTGAAAGACATACACAGAGTAGGAGCACGCTCGAGGGAAGATGGGAGCCTCGTGGGACAGGGGAGAAAAAGAAATTAAAATCGAGTTAAAAAGAAGGAGGAAAGGGAGAGAAAGGTGGGAAACTGAAATTATCCTCCTTGTGAAACGTGTTGGGCTTCTCCGGAGCAACTGCAGAAGGGAGGCCTTTCCACTAGGGTGGATAAATTTACTCGTGTCCCACATGACCGAGGGTGGGGGACCCGGGGCGGGGGGGGAAGAGAAAGGTCATGGGACTGGGATTTGGGTTGTAAGTCACAGAGGAGAAGTGGATTTCAGTGCCGCGTTAGGTGGTGCGGCCTCTGGTTTTGCAAGAGAAGTAATTAAACAGGAAAGAAAAAAAAGAAAAATTAAAAAAAAGGGGGGAGAGAAGAGAAAAGAGCATTTTAGAAATAACACTGGTAAAATCTCGGGTTTAGGGGTGGGAAGGTGCGCTGGGGGGAGCGCCTCTGGGAGACCCTGCTCGTCTAGGGAAGGGATTGCCCCCAACATGTCCCAGGGCTGGCGGTGGGTGCTCGGCTCTGCATCCTGCCCGGCCCCGGCTGTCTCGGCCGAGCCCTGTGCTCTCCTTTTGTTGCCTTTATTTTGTGGCCACGTTTCTTTCCTGGAAAGAGGAGATCGCAGGGGCGCTGCAGGCCGAAGTGGGGGGGTCACCAGCCGATTCCCATCTCTCTCTCCTCACCCCTATGCACCCCACCGAGACCTGCCGTGGAAGGGGAGCCGCGGTCCAGAGCGAGGGGGGCCCGTCTGGCTGGACCCGTGAACAGAGGGAGGAAGTTTTTCCTTCTCTATTTAGTCTGGTACAATTTAAAGGGTGAGCGATGGCACCTCCATCCCCGGCCCGCCGGGGTCTGACCCCCAGCACAGCTCCGCTCCCACCTGGCTGTGGAGTTCCCTCGCACCCGAGGTCTTGTCCTCTGTCCCCCCTTCTCCCTCTGGCGAGGGTGATGCGTGGACATTATGGAGGGCCCCCCAGCTAATCTCGTCCGGGTGGGGGGAAAAATTCCCACGGACTTTGCAGGGAGTGCAGCTGGAATGAAAGGCGATCGTGTGCCCCGCAGAAGGCTCTCTCTGCTGAAGAGTGATTTGCGAGGGCGGGGGGTGAGCGGGGGCTCATCCACGGGCTTTCCGAGTGCTCTCCACTCGCCTCCGTCGGCGGGGAGAAGTGAAGTATCTGGGAATTTTTGTGAGAGTGAAAGGAATCGCCGGTGTTGCTTCAAGCCGTTTCAAACCCGTGGTTCTGACGAAAGAGAAATCTAGTTTCACTTAAAAGGCGAGTTAAAGCAGGGAAAACGAAATATGAATGAAACGGATAAAGACGCCCCCAAAAAGCGCTTCTCTGCCACCCTGCGTCATGGAGCCCGAGCCTCGGCAACCAGAAAGCATCGAGGGTGGGAGAAACACCACTAAACCGGTCATTAGACAGATCCCAAGGCACCGACACGAAGTCTTCCATGGCGAAACGGACGGACAAACTCATTACACCCGTTGGGTCTCCCTCCCGACCTCTCATCGGGGGGATTTTATCCCTTGCAGGTTTTCATCCTGAAATAGCAGGGAGGGATGAGTATGGTTCACGCCATACCCATACATCTAATTCACCCGGATCCCAGGGCAAGGGATGCGGGCAGCCAGGGAGGTTGGGAAAAGGGGAATTCTGCCTGCCCGCAGCCGGGAAAGGCTGCCGGGCTCCAGGCTGCTCGGTACCGGCTGCCCAGTGGGGCTGAGCCCCTTCCCGGGCCGCGGGCGGGCGCATCCCGGTACTGTTCACCCGAGGATATCATTAGCATCTGAATGATGAGGAAGGATTGGAAACGAGCGGACAAAACATTGCCGCGAGTAGGTTCTGTCCCGTCCTGGATCTCAGCGTCACCTGTTGCTGCCACGGGATTGGGATGCCAAGTGCATCTCATTTAAGAAAAGAATAAAGTGCGAATTGGTCCCGCAGGTTCCCCCCCGAGCCCGGGGGCAGCGGGCAGCGGGCACCGGCACACGCTCAGCCCTGCCACCCGGCATGGGCCGCCGCGTCCCGCAGCGACCTCCCCGCTAAATTCACCGGCGGGCCGGTGGAAAGAGGGTGTGGGGCGTGTGCTCTGGGGTCCCCGGCTCCAAAAACTCGCCCTGAGCTGCTCTGCAGCCCATCGGGCACAGGCAGGGGGAAGCGCTGAGCCCGGAGGAGCGCCCGCCGAAATCGCTCCTGGTTCAAAGGAGGGGAGACCCCCTCCTCGCTGCGGCCAAGCGAGAGATTCCCGGGGGTGGACACAGCTGGAAATCTCCTGGACAGAGTGGGAAAGCGGCCCTCGATGAACCCCAGATGAAGTGGGTGAGATAGGAGAGACAGACAGCGAGAGAAAGAGGGAGGAACGAAGAAAGAAAGGGAGAAAGATGAAAAGAGGAAGAAAGAGAGTGGAAGCAAAAGAAATAGAAAAATAAAAGGGAAAATTGTTAGACAGAGTAAGAGCAAAAGAGAGGAAAAGAGAAAGGGGAGAAAGATGAAAAAGAAGAGAGAGAGAAAGAGAGAAAAACAAACCAAAATAAATTAAAATGGTTAAAGAGGGGGAAAGAGGGAAAAACCAAAAGACAAAATTTAACAGGGTAGGAAGATATAAAAAGAGAAAAAGTAAAAAAATAGAGAGAGAGAGAAATAGAGAGAGAAAAATAGAGAAGAAAGAAAGAAAGAAAGAAAGAAAGAAAGAAAGAGAAGAGAAGAGTGTAAGAGGGAAAAGGTGAAAGAAAGATAACGAAAGAAAGAGAAAAATAATTATAGAAACAAGGAAAGAAGGGAAGAAAGAAAGAAGAGGGGAAATGACAAAGGAGAAATAAAAAGTGAAAAAAGAGCAGATGAGAAATAAAAGGCGACGAAGAGGAGGAAGGGCAGACGAGCCGTAGTCCGGGAGGTGAGGGGAGAGTGCGGAGCCCCTGCCTCTCTCCTCGCCTGACAGACACACACAGGGGCAAGCACAGGTACCTAACCTACCACGAACATCTCGAGGAGATTTCAAAAGCACCAATTTAATTTCCAAAGCAATTTTCCCGCGGCTGAGCCGGCTCCGACAGCTCTTCCTGCCCTCTCCAGATCGGAAAACGAGATTTATTTAAAAAGAAAAAAAAAATCTCTTTTCTCTACGTTCTGCTCGGGGAAGGAAAGAAACGAAAGAGAGATGGGGAGGGAATGAAGATGCTGGAGGGCAATGTTTTCAGGTCGGGCACTGGGGCACAGGGAGATTGGACGTTATTATTAAATCCTAAATTCACCGTGAAAACAGGAGTTTCTGCGCAGTCACAAGGAAAGGCCAGAGCAGTCCTGGAGGAAGGATCAAACTATTGGAAAAGATGTTCTTGATGTCTAAAGGTGCTTTTCATAATCCAGGATGATTTATTTTTGTTCGGGGCTGCGAGAAACTAGAAAGAGAAAACAAAAAAACTACCGGAGAAAGGAATAAGATCTTGACCTTTCCTAATTCTCCAAATCAGCAGTAATGGAAAGCAGAAGGTGCCAGGGGAAGAGGCGGGAGGTGAGGGCCGAGCGGGCGGCGCAGCGGGGCCGGCCAGACAGGGGTCCCGCACCCGCCGCCCGCAGCGGGCGAGGGAAGGGCCACTCGCTTCCCTCCTCGGGATCCGCACCACTTAACACGGGCTTAGTTAAGCGAAAGCGGAGAAAGAAATTACACACACACAGCCCTCCCACTGTGGTCCCGACGGGGATATTCCGGGGCAGGATCGTTTTATCCCGCCCCGACAAACCCGAGGAGAATCCCCCGTTTTCCGCCTCTCCCGGGCTGCGCACACACGGAAATCCGCCGCGGAGTAACTACGCGGAGAGCGTCGCGGTTCTGCTCCAACCCTTTCGTCTGACATACAGAAAGCAGAGGAGTGGGGGCACATTAAAATTAAAAAAAGAAAAAAAAAAAGAAAAAAAAGAAAAAACAAAACCATCTCCACGAATGCGTGACCAAAGCCCAAGCAAGGCACGGGAATCCGCATCCCCCCAGCCCTACTCGGAAACAGCCGCCGATCCGAAAGGGAGAAGGGAAAAAAAAAAAACAACCCAACCTGCAGGAAAGGATCGGGCTCCTGGAGGGTTTTGCCCGGGGTTTAGCACAGATAAAACCAACCCCCGAAAGCAGCCCCGAGAACCTGGGCTACGGAGCCTACGCACGGGAGGGGAGGGAAAGGGAAATGCCATGTCGCCTTTTTGGCCAGGGACTCCCAAGCAGCGGCTGCAACAGCTAATTATTTTCCTTTCAGTGCTCGGTTATTGCTGGTGTCCTCCTCGCCTCCCCTCCAATAAATAAATAAAACCCTCCTTTAGGCAGCGAGGCGTGAAAAATGATCCTCGCTGAACGCTTAAAAATAATGTCCCGTGAAGATCGGGGCCGCGGAGCCAGCCAGCCCCGTAATTAGGGGCCATTATCCGTCCTGCCTCGCCGAGGCAAAATTTCTCGTGAAACCCCCGAAGCGAGCCCGGCCAGGGCACTCCAGACCCAGGGGAGACCCCCCGAGTCCTTCCCCGCCGCCCCCCACTCGGGCGGACGGGGGACAGCCAGTTCTCGGGGGGCTCCCCGCAGGCGGCGTGAGTCTGATCGGGTCATGGAACGAGCTGCGGTGCTTCAGAGAAATTCAGGGAACGGGGAAAATTCTAATTTTAGAA
Organism: Gymnorhina tibicen; assembly: GCA_013399875.1. Classification (NCBI taxonomy): domain Eukaryota; kingdom Metazoa; phylum Chordata; class Aves; order Passeriformes; family Artamidae; genus Gymnorhina; species Gymnorhina tibicen. The sequence goes on from VXAZ01007995.1 coordinate 3,571,529, forward strand.
TTAAGAACGCTTGGGGTTCTTCCCCCCAAAATAAAACCTCGACGGCGCTTGCACTCGCAGCCCCTGCAGGTCCGTGGGAGCCGAGCCCGGCCCTTCCTGCGTGGGTACCACGACTCCCGGTTAAAGGGGGGAATCCCCCCGCTCCCAAGTCAGTTCAGCTTCAGTCCTGTCCGGCGACCGCGTCTTAAAAACCCGCGATGACTCCGCAAGGCAAAAGGAGATGAGCGGAGCCGGGGAAAGGTGTCCCAGTCCCAGACACTCCCCCCGAGCCCCCTCTCCTGAGCGTGTGGGGGCAGGGGTCTCTCCAGGGAAACACTGCTTCCCTGCAGAGGACCCCCCTCCATCCCTTCAAACCCTGAGACCACCAACTTGGAGAACCCACGGCACCAGCGGGACTGTAGGGGCCGCACGCCTCCTTCATCCCTACGGGCATCGACTGCCATTTCTTATCCGCTCCTGGCACCCTTGGCTCCTTTTCCTCCTGCACTTCACCAACAATCAAGCCAAAAATTATTAAAAATCGCTACTTTATATTAAAATAACCAGCCGCCCTTCTGCCAGGCACACAGCCACCACCCAGCCTCGCTGCACATCGCTTTCTTTCCTCGGATCCCGTCTCCTCAAAGCAGGCTCGGTTATTAAAAGAGGCTGAACAAAGATAGCCCCGAGAGCAGCTATCAGCGCATTTTAACTTCATCAAAGACTTCGGGGGAGAGGGAGAGGAGGGGTCTGGCACCTTCTAGTAATGAGCTTGTCAGGAACACCCCTGCCAGAGCAATTGAACAATTTGCACACAAGCAAAAGAAAAGGAGAGGGGAGGGAGGGAGGAAGGGGAAATGCTACAAAAGCCCCTTCAATTTCCAACCATGTGCTTGGCAATCTGGAAAATAGATTCATTGGCCTCCTCTTTTCTCCCATGTCGAGTCTTGTAGCCCCTTTTGTAGGAGCTGGACATGAAAGGGAGACAACCAAGTGCCGGACACGAAGATCGCTTTTCAAAAGCAAATGTGTGTGAAGGCGAGATGTGAGACCGCTCTCTGCGGGGAGGCGGCACGTTCAGGAACAACATCAACAAACTGCGCGGAGGTTCGAGGTGGCACAGACAGGGGCAGAGGAGGGGGGATAAAAAAGGGATGGGTGGGGGGAGAGAAAAGAAAAACCGATCCCCCCCTGCTCCCCGGCGCACACCGCCCGGCTCCTGCTCCTGCCTGAGCCCCGGAGGGCCCCGCACAAAGCCCCGCTGCCCGGGGACCGGCTCCGTCCCCCGCGCCCTGCCTCGTACAGCTCAGCTTTTTTTTTCCTGTTTCTCCTTCTCCTTCAGCTGGCTGCTCGGTCAGAAAGGCCTCGATTCTTTCGATCAGGGTCCCTGCCAACAAACAAACCAAAGAGCCACGTTTGGTCCCTGAAATATATAAATTGGGGGTAGGGGGTTGGGGGGGGGAGAGAAGTTCGGAAGAGAAGGGAGCGCTTTAAGATGTTTATTTACTTTGTAAGTTGTTGCAAAATTTAGGCAGAGATCAAGTTTCATTCGGTCATTCAAATACTGCAGGCCCAAGGGGGACGTGTGTGCGGGGGGGAAACCCTCCAACTTATTTTCTCATGTGTCAACTTTTCCAAACAAAATAAAAGGAGGTGGGGGGGGGAAGGGGGTGAAGAAGGGAGAACCTTTTTCCCCGTCCCCACCTCCTTCCCCCTGAAAACACGAGGGGTATTTTTTGGTTTTGTCTTTTTTTTTTTTTTTTTTTTTT
>VXAZ01007995.1:3576376-3592032 GCA_013399875.1 Gymnorhina tibicen
GGGAGGGGGAAGGGAGGGGCAGGGGAAGAGGGAGGGGGGAGGGCAGAAGTGGGGAAGTCGGCTCCCCCCTCCCCACCCCTCCCGAGCTGGGACCCGGTGGAAACGCTCCCACACTGCGCCTGTTGCCAGCGCTCCCCAGGCCTTTATACGGCCGCCCCGGCATCACGTGGCGCCCGCCGCAGCCCCCACGGGGCACGGCGAGGGACTGCCCGGCCCGGCCCGGTCCCCGGGGACCGTGTCCCCCGCCCAGGATGCTTTCGAGGAAAGGCGCTGCCCGCTCCCCGAGCGCTCGGATGCCCCCGGCTTCGTCTGGAGCCGGCTGCTGCAGGAGGGGGGTGATCGACGCTGAATAAAGCCCCTCCCCGCCCCAAGAGCCCCGCGGTGCCGGAGGCTCTCAGACCCCATTCCTGCGCGATGCGACCGTCGCCTTCCTCGGCCCGGGGTTCCGCGGAGGGTCCCTTCTCCTCCCGAGGGCTGTCCATCCCCGAAGCTGGGGGATGAGCTGCAGACCTCCCGCAGTCTCGCCGACAGGGACCCTCACTCCGCCACGACCAAGCCTTTGGCCCCCTTGAGGGCTCGTGTGAATTTGGGGATCCCCACTCCCCTTCTCCGCGAGCTTACGTCACCGACACGTCACCGAGGCCGGAGCACCCTGCCTGGAAACCCGCCTCCTCCGAGGGCTCCCACGGAAGGGATGCTGCTCCCGGCAGGTGCGGCCCGGAGGGCGAGGAGCAACGCTGTGCCGAGCTTCACCTCCCGCGAGAAATAACCAAATCAAAGCCTGTGCGTGTCCGCGGGGTGCTGGGACCGCACCCGAGTCCTTCATCTCCGCCCGACGCGGCTGGCCCGGCCGGGTACCACTTTCCAAGGCGGCTCACCCACAGCCCGGCCAGGGCCCAGGAACCCTTCGGGAAGGGGAATATCCTGCGGCCTCGGGATCTCCTGTCTGCCGCTCTCCTGCCTCCGCTTCCCTGACGGCTGGCAGGAGGAGGTGGCGGGCAGCAGACACCCACCTTGTCGCGGGCTGCAGGCGAAGCGGGAGAATTTTCTTCTAAACAGAGGCACACAAGGTCCCCCGGAGCCACCGCAGTGTTCCCGCGGGTGGTAGAGCCCCGCTGCCCCGCTTGTAGCTGCCCTGGTGCAGTCCGAGGAACATGTCCACGGCTGAAGCTGCCCAGCCCATGTCCCGTAGGTGGCTGTGACAGCAGGTTGTCCCTGTCTCTACCGCGGACACTTTGAACCACTCTCGCAATGTTAGGTTTTGGGTTGGGTTGGTTTTTTCCCTTGGAGGCTCTGCAAACACGTATCTGCTTTCCCGTGGGAGGATGCTTGGGGAGGGAGGAAGGGATGGGTTCCTCCAAGGGGGTACCATGAGGAGATGTCCCCCCGCCAGGGCTACGTTCAGCAGTGTGAGAATCCGCGGTGATGAATTGCCAGTCTCTGCCGTTAACAGGTGCGAGCATTTGGTGATAAAATCTCCAGCACTAATACCGGGGAGCCGGGCCAAACAGCTGCGCGGCCCCGCTTCCAAATGCCGGTCACAATTACTCAAGCCCTAACGACTCTGTGCACAGGCTCGGCGAATTCGGGGGGACCCCGAGGAGAGGGCAGAAGCGGACGGCTCCGTCCGCACATCTCCAGTGGAAGCAGCGATTACCGAGCCGGAGCCTCTGCGCGCAGTCGGTCGCATCCTCCTCCCTCGCCGCCAGCGCGGACTTTGGGGAGAATTTCTCGATCGGAGGGGAAAAATAGAGGGGAAAACTGTGCTGAGAGTTTCTCGGGAAGGTGGGAAGTCTGTCTCGCAGGCGCGTGTCAGCTCTGGGGGAGCTTTCCTGAGCTTTCACTTTTATACTTCTTCGATGCTCCTAACCTGTGTTCACAACACATACGCATTTATTTCCCTCTCATATGTTTGCGTGTATGTAGAGATTTATATCTATATTCAACTATACCTATATTTATATTCTTTCCTTTCCTGATACATATTTTTTCATATATACATGTGTACATAATTGTCTAACACAGAGAAATGCCTCGGAGATGCCGCATCTTTCCTACCGACATTGTTTAAACTCTCCGTTCATCAGCCCGGTGGAAAGGCGATGGGAAGAACAAATGGAAGAGAGCGGAGAGGGGAAAGACCCGAGCCGCTTTCCATTTTTATTAAGTAAAATAATAGTTATGCCTCCCCTACATAAACGAAAGTGTCATAAAAAATTCCGAAGCAGCTGCCAGAGATTTCGACCACACACACAACGGGGCGATTGAATTTCCACTTGGTGCATTTCATGGCAGCGAGGAACCGCCGGGAGCTGCGCCTTGTGCCTCTGCAGGGCGGCGAAGGGGAGGGCGGTGGGGGAGCAGCAAAATGACGCGCTGCGAGCGGACGGGGGCAGAGGACACCGCCCGGGGGACGCTCCGGGGGAGAAGATGCTCGGCCGCCCCCCGCGCCCCCGCGGCGCCCGGTCGCAGGGCGGCTGCCTCCCGATCGCTCCGTCTGGAGGCTGGTCCCGCACGGCTCGAAGTGAAACAGATGTGGGTGTCTGCTGCCTGCCCACCCCTGCCCTGCCCCGGCTGCCGGCTCTCCCCCTGTCTGGAGAGGTGGGCAGACCTCGGGGAGAGCCCCCGGCAACGGGGAACTCGGGTGGAGCCGCTTGCTGCTGTACTCGCGGTCACGGGGACCCCGATGAGGCCGAAAATGTACGGGGGAGGCGAGAAGGGTTGATCCGAGGCGCTGTTGATGGGATGCGGCCGGGGTCTTGTCCTGCTCCCGCCTGGCCCTGGCTCTCCCCCTCAGCATCGCGCACCCAGAGCGCCGCAGCTCGAAAAACAGCGTGTCCCGATCACCCACCCCCGACACGATTTCTGCCTGTTTCGAGGCACAATATTGTCCCCGTTTGAGTCGGGAATGACCCACAGCGAAACGACAGTGAATGAATCCCTCTCCCTCCGTCTCCGAAAGGCTTCTCTTCGCCGAGTCGGTCTCAGCCTCGGCTTTACCACGCAAGATCGGCTGCAGAAACAAATCAAAACGAGAAAAAGTACCTAAACTACACCCGTCCCGAGATGATTTAGCAAAGGGAAACCCTGGACTGAAACAAACCAGATGATCGGATCCCAGACACGGTGCACACACACACGCTCAAACACACACTCCCGGCCGTGCATCCACACACGGAGCGACGGGCGCATTTTAACGTGCGCCGGGGTAAGAAATGATGTGGTCTCCCGAAAGAAAAACCCTATTGATCTACCCGAAAAGATTGCCCTGTCATCGCCCCGCAGAGCCCTGGCGTGCTGGGCTGGGAGGGAAGCGTTTTTCCTCGGGCAGATTTTTAATTTTTCTGCTCTCCTCTCTGCAGTATTTCCTTACAGACAGCTTCGCTTCCCGTTTGAACCCAACTCTGCTTTACATTTCACGTTAAATTGCGGGATCAAACGTGCGTAGGGATGAGTGCTGGTGGAGAGAGTCTCCAAAAAGTCTCAAAAGTAGGGGGAAAAAATAATAAAGGCCATCAGCCGATCATGATGATTTTTTTTTTCGTTTAAATTGATTTTCACTGTCTCTCCCGCCTGTCTTAATGAGGCGTTTGATCCAGGCGTGTGGGGTCGGTGTTTGATGCCCTGCTGACAGCTTCAGCAGGTGGATCCCCACAGCTGAAGTTTTCCCCCCCGGGTCTCCCGGTGTCTCCGCCCGGGAGGTCGGAGCTCCCGAAAGCTGCAAAACTGGCCACAATGTCCAGGCACTTTTAAAACGTTTTTTTCCCACAGGGAAAAACTCTTTCCCAGACCGTTATTTGGCGGGGGGTGTAGTGGGAGGGCAGAACACGAACCCCGGAGCACAGCAGGGTGCGATGGTTGCTCCTGCCCTGGCACTGGTCATGCCCACGCTTCAGGGAGCTGCTCCAGCCCGGAGCATCTCCCGGCGCGGGGGTTTAGCTGGGGGGAAAGCCCCGGGAAGTGAATCCCTTGGGAAATGTGGAAAGTTCAGCTCCAGCCCAGCCGAAGTTGCTCCCAGACCCTTCCAGATGATCTGCTGGGTTTGTGACCCATAATCGTTCTTGCTGCTTTTGCCGAGCAGCATCTAAATTCGTTTATTCTGATGAGAACCGCATCTACAAGTTCCCCAAGGCTCAGTGATGGATTTTTCTTTATTACCTCGTTATCAAGCTTGGCTGACCTCTAACTTCTCTGAAAACATGAACAAGACAGACCTGCTGCTGCCTGGGCTGCCCCAGGGGGCTCTTTTTCCACTTATGTGATTTCCTTTGATATTATTTCTCTTCTTTCCATATCCAAGGCTCAGACCTTCAGTGCTCCCTGCAGTTCAACCCTTTTTCCAGCCCCGCACTGCCAGCTCCCAGCTTGCAAAGATCAGTTTGCAGCCTGCACACCACGAGCTCCCAGCACAGGGAGGTCAGTGGGAAGGGTGGTGACAGATAGTGAGAGATATATGAAATTCCCAGGTTGGAAACCACCGGAGCCAAGTGCCAATATCCATCCCTGCAGCGTTCAGATGTTGGACAGCTCGGGTTTGTTGACTTGACTTTTCAAATGCAGGTGTCTCAAAATCCACACCAAAAAAGGCCTGGATTCCAATGAAGTCTTTTCCCAGGAACTCCATGTGCTGGGCTGAGTCCCCATGAAACTCGGGAGCACATTTATCCCTGTCTTTTCTGCTCCTCAGACAAGTGGGAAACATCTTAAAAACAAGTTTATTTAGGTGCTGGGATCTGACTTTAGGACCTTAGTTTTGGGCTTGCGGCTCCAAAACTTTGCCTCCTGCTCTCTCTTCATAACTGATCCCACCCCATGTGGGTTTGAAGCCCACTGGGCAAGCTCGTAGACGGCTTAACACTCAACTGATTAACTCTGACTTGCTCTAAGCCCTTTTTTTCGTACCATTCTTCAGCAATCTGACATGAAAAGAGATACACACACTTCCATGACTCAGAGGAAAGCAGCATTTTCAAGCCATAAACCACCAGGTGCACTTCTGAGACTCACCAAAGCCAGCTCTCCTGGTTGCCATAAAAAACACATTAGCCAAAGGCCGATGCATGTGGAAGGCAATTATGCTCTGGCACATGGCAATGTGTATAGAACAGCCTGGTAACTGTGCCTACCACACAAGGGAAAATATCCCTGTGAAAACAAGCCTGCTAAATCACTTCATTCTTTCCAAAATCCCCTGAAAATAGAAGGAAGGATTTTTAGGGGTTTTTTGGGAGGTGAGAGATATATGTGGGAGGGAATCAGATTTTCCAAATGCGGGTGCACCAGTGCAAGAACCTAAATAAATGGCCGGATCCACAAGGATTTGGAAACTCATGATGAGGTTTTTGAGTCCAGGTTTTCCATGTTAGCATCTGATCATGACAAACTTGTCCAGGAAATCCCTGATGCTGAGTTTTCTGCATTCAGCAGTTCAGCAGCTCCTGCCCACCTCACCCACTGAGATCACAAAAGTCCAGTTCTGCCAGAAGTGCCAGTTGAGGAGCTTCAACTTGGGTGCCAGAAGCAATACAGAGAGGGCCTTGAAAGGAGGAAATGACAGAGAAGGTGGAAAATTACTGGAACATACCCTGATCAGTATAAAAATTGTTTCGCTTTTTTTTTTTTTCTTCATGTAGAGAAAGGCTGGGGATAGGAGTTTTTACGGAAGTATCCAGCAGTCTCCAGCTAGAGATCAGATCTGGGTCCATCAGCTGTATCCTTCTGAAAAATCAGCCCTGCATGTACATGCTGGTATCTATGGAGCTGCCTCACAAAGAGCTTCATAAACATATTTTGCCTCTTGACCTTACGTCAGATTGCACAGAAATATAGCACAGGGCTCCTTTTCCCTGTTCCCATCTTGGGAAGGAGTTGAAAAAACAGAGAAAAATGTGCATCCTGAAGTATGGGAAGGGAGGTGAGGCATCTCATGCATGTAGAGAAGCAGAGGCAGAACCAAACCCCCTAACCCTCTCTCCTTATCTACTGAAGGACTGTCAGGTGGAAAAATTATTAAACTAGGCACCACTTCAATATCTGTGGCTGAATCTGCACAGAAGGGTGAATCTCAGCTCCAGAGCAGTGAGAACTTCTACTCCTTTCTCAAAACCACCAGAAGAAATTGCTACCCTGAGCTGCACAGGGGCAAGAGAGGGGAAACCTGTCAACACACAGATTAAAATTATTCCAGCCACTCTGGGGGTGTTGAGGCTTGACATACACACACTTCACATACATCCCCACTTCTTGTACTTACTGCAGGTAAGCCTCTGCTTATTCTTGCTGGGAAGAGAAAACTGGATCACTGACATGGAAGAAACGACACTGAGGGCTGATAAAGGGAAGGCTGATGTTTCACATCTGGCTTTGGAAAGACCAGATTTCTTCAAGATGGATACTCAGCATCACCCAGCTAACTGGATCCCAGCAGTGCTCACTACGAAATGCCTTTTTCTTATTACCATTTCCCAGGCTTTTCTATAGTCTAGCTATTGAGCACTCAAATTGTGATATAAGAGGACATAAGTTATCCGTTCCCTGAAAATACATGGCTGGGGTCCTGCGGGGGATGCAGGCTGGTGGGCTTCCCTCCCAGTGCAGAGATAAGCGTGCCATCTAGAGGAAATCCCTTTTATTGCCAGCGCTGGCAGCTGAAAATTATCCAATAAAGCATAATTAACCTCTGGCTTCAGAGAAAATCCTCCACCCGTGCCCCGCCGCTCTGAGCTGCTGCACAGGCATGTTGTGGCAGGCTGGCGGTGCACTGAGGCACCGGGGTGGTTTGGGAAGGTCCTGAGTGCTTGAGGGACATCCCAGCCCACACTGGCACCAGCTGGCCTGACCCTTCCCCAGAGGTGATGTCAGCTGCCCAGTCCCCACTTCTCCGCCCCGTATGGGCATGAAGGAGAAAAAGGCAATGTGGGTGTTTCCCCAGCACGTGTCCGTGCCTGGGGAAGGCAGGGAGGCTGCACATATGGCCCGATAAGAAGGCTGTATGGATCATATAATGCCCTCCAGTGGCTGCCAGCAGCAGTCCTGGACCCATGGGTGCTGATGCCCAAGCCACAGCTGAGATCCCAGGTACACTAAGGGAGGCAGTGGTGGGGCCACCCCCTCCACCAGCAGCTCTCACCCTGTGGAGCACATCCCTGTAGGGCCCCTGGGGGCTGATAGGGGTGTGCAGAGTACAGCCAGCAGTGGGGAGGGGGGGCCTGACCTCCTGTGGGGCAGATCCACACGTCCACTCATTTTTCCTAAGGGAAAATCTCCTCCACAGCTAACTCCCCAGGCTGGACTGCTCTCACGCGCTGCTGCTGGCATGGGCACCCTCATCCAAACCTTCAGGCATGGCTGTAGGTCCGGGACATGGGACATCCATGGGATGGCAGGTACCACAGCTCCTGTGGTCAGCCAGCCCCCTGAAGCTCACAGCATCCGTATCCCACACCTTCCACTTTTCCTACCACCACCACCGCTATAGCACATCTGCAGTCACCAGCACAAGGCTGCTGTCCCACTAACAAAAACAAATCCTTGCAGCCCTAAAGACAATTGAAAAACAGTGATCTAGGTTCAAGCAGAGGGACAAGTGCTACTGCCCAGCAGGTAGCTGTCGTGTAAAAATGGGAAGCATTGCAAAAACACAAAACCTTCAGAGATGGAGAAAGAGCGGGGAAGATCTCACACGAGAGAAACCTTATGCTGCAGAAAAAGCAAGTGCATGACTAAGCAGGGATTATTTGGAGAGGAGTTGCTCTATTGCATTGATTTGCTCATAATATGCTGGATTTTTTATACATATATTTTAATCACTTTTATTGAAAATTATTCTCATTTTCAGCACCATCTCAGAAGCTCTCCAAGACATTGCTTTCTGGTGCTCTCAAGCAAGGCTGAACTCCAGCAACACCCACAGCACCTTTTAGGTTTTAATGGTGATCTTTTTTCCATCTTGCAACCTCCTCACCCACACCTGTGGACTCTGAGGCTCCACTCATGACTTGGAGATGCTGCTCTCACCACTGCACAGTTGTTGTTCTCTTCCCCCAGCTCCATGGCAGGGAGGGAAGGTGTGGATGTCGCCGTGGCTCACCACAGGTTCTTGTCACTCACATGGAGCAAAGGGTTTCATGGCACTGCCCAGGGAGCTTGTGCACTTTATACATCGCTTATTTCCTGTCATTACTGAGAAGAGCCTAGTTGCAATAAAAATCTGGGCTCCAATCCTACAAACACTTATGCCTGAGCTTAACTCTAAGCACGTGAGCCGTCAAAGGGGACTATTCATGTGCTTAAAATTTAAGCATGTTCTTAAGCGCCTGTAGGCCTGGAGACTGTCAGTGGAGGGATTTGTGCCTTAAGCCCATATTCTGGGTCATTATCCTTTTCATGTCTTCTCTGCCATCTCAGAAGATGTTTCAACAGGGAATTTTCAAGTTCTTCAATAAACTTTGTCTTCCAGAGCAGACTGGATTCTTGCCTATTCTATGGGGCAATTCTCCTCTGTTGCCTCCCCTCCCCCTGTGAGCGATAATCCTGTGCTATTTCATGCTTGGCCAGACAATTAAGCCCTCTTGCTGCTTGGCTCTGTCTTTGTTATGTATAATTGTTCCAAATAATTAGCCACTATTGCACGCTATTCTGAAACTACTTTGTATTGCAATTATACTTAGAGGGTGAGCATCAGCTCGGGGAGAATCCAAGCAGCAGACAGCCTGGAAAGAAAGGGCTTCGGGCTGGGGGAGGATGGATATGTGCTTAAACCAACACTGTGGGAAACCTAACAATAAGTAACCAGGGAGAAGAAAATGCTGCTTGGGGAGGGTCTGCGGCTGGTGGGGTCCGGGCAGGAGAGCTGAGGGTGGGCCACAGGGCCTGGCCAGGGTGTCACCTGGCTGCCACCTCGTGGGTGCTGCCTACAGTGCAGGAGGCAAGACCAGTACCCCACTTCTATCGCTTCCATGGTGGCCTGAAGCGAGCATCTTGACCAAGTGGCCAGTTTTGCCATCTCTAGGGAACACAAAGATCTGCTGGGATGCTTTTGGGGTCTGGCAAGAAAATGTTCCCTAACTGTGTCTTTGGGATGGCAAAACTTGTGATTTCTTGAGGGTGAAGGCTCCAAACTATGAGATCAGTTTGGCAGCCTCCTGTTTTCCCACAGGTAAACACTTCTCTGCTACAGAGGAGTGCTGGATGGGATGCTCTTAGGAGGGAGTTACAACTCCATATAAGCATTTTCCTGAAACTGAAAATAATGAGGCACAGCAGAGTCCCCTTAGCTTTACTCGGTCTCCTGTCTTTCAAGCAGAGATCATCTGAAAAGGGCATAACCAAGACCTGGGTTGGCCTGACCTGCACAGGTGGACTAATTCCTCTGCTGAAACCCATGGCCTGCTCTGAGTGAAGAGCCAGGGTGGTCAGTGAGCTTGGGCAGTTTTGTGCCTTTTGAGGTCCATTTGCTCCAGCCAGATTAGGTCACTTGAAACCTCCTGAAAATGGGTCTACAGATTTGACTTGGTTTCCATCACCTGATTAGCAGGGGACTATTAAAACCAGTGTGAGATGACTCTGGTGCAGGTGGAAAGCACCCAAAAAGGCTGAAACCATCGGCTCCATTCTCTGCAGAGGTCATACCCTGCTGCCTCTGGCTCAGCAGTGCTGATGCAAATGAGAAATGAACTTTTCCCAGGCACAAATGTAAGTGGCTCAGGTGCACCTTTTCTCCATGCAGCACCCTGAGCTGCCACAAGCCCGGGCTGCCTGCTGCTGTTGGGATGGCACAGTTGATTCATTACATTCATAAAGCCAACTGCTGCGGTGTAACCCCTGCAGCAACCACGGCACACAGGCTGTGAAACGACTGCACCCCGGATCTCTCCCAGGAGCTTGTAGGTGTTGTGCTGCCAGTGCTCAGGCTCTGCTGCTTTGCCCGGCACTTTGGGTACTGTTAAGAGCCAGGCCAGCCCCCAGCTCTGCCATTCAGCCATTGCGTAGCACATTTCAAACACAAAGTCAGGCTGCTGATGAGCCTGGCTGCTGCAGAGGAGTGATCTGTCATCACCGACCCCTCCCCTTCCACCAAGGGCACAGATTCTCACTGTGCTTCCACTCGTTTCCCTATTTTCACTCCAGGGAGAAGAGCTGCAGGGGACGGCCAACACAGCCCAATCCTGTATCCTGTGCCCAGCGACGGCTTAGGAAAAGGGTGAAAGAAGGTATAGCCAGAGAAACCCTTCCCCTCGGAAACCTCCCCAGAGTGAGAACTGATGTTTTAAGCCCGGAGGTTGTATCCAGCCCACTGCGTTTCATAACGACCCCCCCCGAACAAACCTCACTGTGTCTCATCCTGACCGTACCCCAAAACTCCCCGATGTCCTGATCCCCTACAGCCGCGAACAGGACCCCAAAGGCCGGGATGCTGCCGGTACATGCTGAGCACCCCCCCGGGAGCCGGGAGCGGCTTCCCAGGGCTTTCCGCTGGAGGTCAGTGTTGGTCTGAGCACGCCGGCTGTCACTCCGGGCCATCTCGCCCCTGCCACCCCCCCGCCGCGGCGTTACACCCCTGCAGCAAAGCGGCGGAGGGCAGCGCAGCGTTGCTCTCGCCCTGTACAGCTGCATCACCATTCCTGTCCTCACAGGAACTCTCGGAATATAAAGGATTTAAACATAACACAGCAGAAGTGGTGATGGACCCGCGACACTCCGAGATGTAGCTCAGAGCTTGGGCAGTGCTGACTCCCAGATGCTAATTTGTTAAAAACGCATTATTACCCGGCAAAGCCGATCCCAGCCGGCCCCACTGCAGCCACTGCCCATCTCCCCATCACCGTCTGACTTTACCGACTCAATCTTGACCTCCAAGAAACACCACTGAACGTCTTCAAGCTGTGTATTTGAAAAGGACAAAGTATTGTATAGAATAACAGCGAGTTATGGTGTAACACTGCCAGCACTGAGACTGTCAGTGAACAGCTGGCAGCATCCAGACAAAACCTAACACTACCTGAGGGACCAGTAGGTTCTTCAGGAAATGTGTTTCAACTAAAATTTCAGCTGGTGCTGCGTTTGTTTGTGACAGGATGGAAACCTCTATTTATAGCCTGGGAATATAATCGGGAAAGGCCATTTCTTACTGCTTGTTTGAACCTGTTGGAAGCAGCAGGAAGGTGGTACAAGCACGAAACGTGCAGAATGCTGTTGTACATATAGAGACACTGCAGCTCACTCGGTCCCCGCTAGGCAGCCAGTGTTTCCCGGTGAAAAACCAGCATCTTTTCAAAGCGGCAGCTCATTTTGGCTGCGTGTTTCTGAACGTGCAGCCTGAGTCATCTGAATTCAGCCTCATGTGCAAAGAGTTGCTCCCTGAGGAGTCAGAGAAGATAGCCCAGACCACCACTAAATCTCTTCGGTGCTCGGGATCAATCCACCTCCCCCGTCGGCATCTCACAGGCTCGGGACAGGGCTCTCCCCACCACGGGAAGTCCAGAGTACCTCTCCCCACCACCCTGAGGTATGACATTCCTTCCACAGTCTCAGAGAGCACAGAAAGTTTTGCCTCTGTCTTTTGTGTGAGCTCGAGATTGTTACAGCTGTCATTACATAATATTCCCTAAACTCCCCAAATAAAGAGGGGAGGATTTCAAAGGAGACTTGGTTTCACAGCTGAAATCCGAGTGATAATTACTCCTGTTTCATTCAAATCCCTCTTATTCACTAAACAGGGACATCGAAAAGACACTAAAACAGATGAAGGGCTCAAGTATAAACTTTACAAAGCTTAAAACTACTCTGTCCCAGCAAGGCCCATGCTTTACATGACACCTTAATCCTACTCATTTGCTAGATTCACCCTAACTGTAAACAGAGCTTTGAAATGGAAGCTTAAAAGCCTCGTTGGGATACATTAACTTAACCAAGAAGACACTCTTAAGGCATTACTTTAATGACAATCACAATACAAGTTCCCAGAGTTTTGTGCATGCGAGGATTAATATCTACAGGAAAACAAAGAAAAGGGGTTTGTTGCCCCTATTTTCCAGCTGTTTGGCAGTGTAAGGCCCACGGTGAGGGTGGTTTATTGATGCTTGCAGGGGGCTCTGGGCTGCAGCTGTCTGGCAAACAGGGATATACGGGGTCCTGGGAAGATGTGCAACCCAGTGCTGCACACCAGGGGTTGTCCCAACACACCAGGACAGGGTCATCTGCTCTCCCCAAGCCAGGTTTTCAGTCCACTGTGGTGACTCCTGCCTCACACCAGAGCCACCTTGGCTGAAGAGACCCCTCTAGCACAGGCACAGGGGTGGGAGGGTTCTCTAGCAGACACATGCCTAAACCTGGAGCTGGATGCCACTCTCCAGAGAGCCCCATAGCAGGAGGGCACAGGCAGCTGGGGGACAGGAGCAAGTCACAGCCCAGCCCCCCTTCAGCCCAGCCCCCGTGGCTTCACCAGCACCTGAGTTAACACTCAGAGATACCAGGAAAGCCCTTTCCAACACCAGCTCCCTGCTGCTGCAGGTCTCCAAGGTGATTGGGGATGAGCCAGCTCAGCTTGATCTGAGTTGTCACAGTTTGGCCAACTCTTCCCAGTGCATCCCACCCAGGCAGAACCACAGCATCTCCTGCCCACCCCCTTCACCCAACATTGTTTTTCTTTCATGCCAGTACCTGGCTCTCCCTGCCTCAGTAACCCTCCCGCTCGTGGTGCAAACCCAGCGGGGTCACAGCCCCATCAGCCGGCAGACCCAGTGCTTCCGGCACATGCCTGGCTCTGACACCCTGGGTACTTAGGCAAGGTTTCAAAAGTTCTTTTGTTAGCAAAACATTGCAGGATCGGGCCCTGGGAATGAATGTGAGCTATGACAAATGTCCTTTCTGCTGACTGTCCTTGCCAGTGATTATTTCAGCACCCCCCAAGCGATCTCTGCAGGCAGTATGTCACAGGCAGGCATGGCTCGTTGCAAATTTCCATTAGACAGAAGATGTCTGCCTACAGATATCGTGTGGAGAGAGCCAAAGTATTTCAAGGGATAAGTTCTTTCACAATACCCTTCCTGAGCAGGGTTATTGCTGGGAGAAAAGCACAGAAGCTGCTGCTGAGACCAGTGTGAAAGTTGAAAGGGTGAACCTGGAAGGACCCGAGAGGAGACTCGGCACTCAGCAACTCAGCTGAAGGCAGCAGACCACAGCTAGGCCAGTTTTTAGAGACAGATGGAGGCCAAATTTTAAGGAAGCCAAGGGAAAGAAAAGCATTTTCTTTCCTCTGCTCTCATCCTAAACCCACTCTCCATTTCTGTGGAGCACAAAGAAAGAAAGAATGAAAAGCCACAAGGTCCCAAGCTGTGGACAAAATCTGACTCCATGGGTACCTGCCCATACACCAGCTTTTGGTTATGCCCAGCAGCTGAGGGATGAGATGCTGTTTTACACCAAAGCTCAGATGACTTCCAATTCCTTAGAGAAAAAAATGCAACAGAGATTACAGAAAACTGCTCTGCTTCAGAAGACACCCTTGAAAAACAGGAGAGAAATCCTAGCTTGGCACTTTTACCCAAAGGATTTTTAAATTTTAAAAAATCTAAATCTGGGGATATGGAATTCTCCCTTCAAACCTTGTCAGGTGGTCTGGCTGGGGGTCCTGTAAATAAATAGCAGCAGCCCAGCCAGTGAACAGGTTAGAATTTTAATTGATTTTGTTGCTAGGAAGAAAAAACTACGATCTCCTAATTTGATGTGCTAAATCAAAATTTCACCTGCAAGGGATTCCTTGGAGGGAAGACGCATTCTCTCTATGCAAGTGGAAACTATAAATTCCAGTAAGGGCTGCATGGACAAGCCTTGCAGGAGTTACCATTTGGTTTTAAGAAAATCATAATAAAATAGAGAGCTTTAGGAAGTGTCACTAAAAATGTAAGATGTGGCGGTGTCACAACAGCAGCACGAATCCATCTCCCACCAGTTACAAGGCTATCATTTCCTCTTGCCAAGATCCATCCAGAGCCGGAGGAACAGCAGCACTGGTCACGTTGGAAGAAAAAGCTTTATTTAAAAAAAGTCCTTTCTAACAATAAAAGTAATTTTTAAAAATAGTAAAAAGAAGTAGTCAAGTTGGGGTTTCTTTTCCTACAGGGAAAGGAAATCATAAACGTCTTAAATATTCATTTAAAATCCAGTGAACTTGTTTAGTGGTTTGGGGGTTTTTTTGATAACTTTCTTTCCAGTTACACGGGAGGCACTCAGGGAAGAGAGGAGAAAGCCCATTTGAGAGAGAGTTCCTGCATGTTACACCATGCACCCACCTCCTGAGTGTGCTCCTCCTCGCCCTGGGGGTGTCCCCGGGGTGCATTGCTGCAGGTGGCATCCCCGGGGCCAGGCTGGGCATGAGGGCGAGAGTGGGAAGCCCTGCCTGGCAGATGCAGCCAGGGCTTTTCCAGGAAAGAATAGAGCAGATAAACAGATCACCTTGCCTCCACTTCAAAATAAGCTGAGAAAGAGAGGAATTGAGTCCTCTCACACGTGTGTGTCCGCACACAGCCAGGGGACAGGGACCCCTGACTCCAGCCCAGCTGACCCCCACAGGAGGGAGAAGTCCGCTTGTCCAGAGCCGCTCGTGGGAGCCTGGAGATGTCCAGCCAAGCCCCCTCAGCCCCATCACATGTACCGCTCCAGGCCGGCGGGGAAGTTGGGCTGCCTCATGTAGGTGTTGCTGGAGCCGAACTGGCCGAGGGGTGACGCGGAGAGCCCCAGGAGCTGCTCGCCGTGCTCGGCACAGGCCGGGGGCCGCATGGCCGGCAGGGCCAGTCTGTTGGGAGCCCCGTAGAGCTGCGGGCTGCTGGGTGAGTAGCTGCCCTGAGCCACGGGCAGGTGCGGGGGCGAGGCGGCATAGGGGTACGCCAGCGAGTTCGGGCCGGCCCGGCCCAACAAGCCAGGGCTGACAGGCTGTGCCTGGAAGCAGGGAGGCTCGGAGCTGCCGGCAGAGCAGGCAGGAGCCAGCTCGGCTCCGGGCAAGCCCAGCGATGGGTGGCCCAACTCGGAGGGCGGTGAGGGCTGCAGGGCCTGCTGCCCGCTGATGAGGCTGTCGATGCTGAACATCCTGGGATGCTGTGCCGGCGGTGCTGCCCCGGCCGCATAGGGGTGGAAGACGGTGCTGGAGAGCTGGGGGCCGTAGCCAGGCGAGCAGAAGGCATTGGGGTAGGGCGCTGTGGGTGCCGCGGGGCGGCCGGCGGGCGGGGGCGTGAAGGCGCTGGAGTTCTGCATGTAGCCGGGGTAGGTGGTGATGTCGGTGCGCTTGAAGCGCTTCCTCCGGCGCAGGAAGCTCCCGTTGTCAAACATGTCCTCTGCAGCCGGATCCAGTGTCCAGTAGTTGCCCTTGCCGGGATGTCCGGGCTCCCGGGGGATCTTGACGAAGCAGTCGTTGAGGGAGAGGTTGTGGCGGATGCTGTTCTGCCACTTCTTTGGGTTCTCCCTGTAGAAGGGGAAGCGCTCCGTGATGAACTTGTAGATGCCTCCCAAGGTGAGCTTCCTCTCGGCGGCGTTGGCGATGGCCATGGCGATGAGGGCGATGTAGGAGTACGGGGGCTTGCCCCGCTGCACCGGCCGCTTCCTCCGGCGGCCCCCGGCGGCGGGCGGCGGCTCCTCGGGCGGCGGCGGCGGGGCCGGGCTGC
>VXAZ01007995.1:3594253-3640353 GCA_013399875.1 Gymnorhina tibicen
CTTTCCTTTCTCTTAACTTTTTCTTTTTTTTTTTTTTTTTTTTTTAATTAGTCTTAAGAACGGAAAATGAGTTGAAAAAGAAAACCCAGCAGTATGGCTGGATCTGGAGCTGCCTGCACCTGAGGTAAGATCTAGCAAAGGAAGAGACATCTCATCTGGACACCGGGCTATGAAGACCCAGTTGCTCTAAGTGTTTATAGTCCCAGGCCCTGATCTCATGTCATTTTACACACAGAGGGAGAAGCCCTGGCCTGTCTGGGGCTGTGGGCTGGCTCAGACTCCAGCTGGTGAGTAGTCACTTTAAAGCTGACAGGACCATTCAAACTGCTCTCAACTTCGGTGGGTTAAGACCCAGATGTCAAAATAGCTCTGACAGACAGATAAAACAGCAGGACAGAGGTGGGCAGGAGCACAGACAGGAAATTGTGTTTTATCATGGGATAAGGAAGGCCAGAACACACAGACTCTGATTCCCACATATGCTTTCTCACTCAGGGTGCTCTTTGGCCCAGATCTATTATTAAAAAGTGGAAGACAACAATAAAGGTGGCTACCAAACAAATGTGATCTGGAACTCTCTTTAAAATGAGGTGATGAGAAAGGAATAAATCACATTTACTGCTGCCTCCTGCATCAGTTCATCCTGAGTACGCAGAGTGATTTCAGCCTCCAGCTCCTGAACTGCTTTGCACTGGAGCTGCAGCCTCTAGAAAGGTTGTTCACAAAAAATCACTTTACAGCACAGGTGAACTTGCTTCACTGCAGAGGAATGGGGCTGTGGACCCTCAGCCAGGTTCTGTTTTAAGCCCAGAACCAAACAATATTCTGCTAAACCACATGCAGTATGGGGATACCTGGGCAGGAGGTTCATGGCCTTTAATGCGGCCGTGCTGAGAGAGCAGTGGCTTTGTCTCGTCCTGAGTAAAACAGTAGCCTGGATGTCTGCACTGGGCACAGTTGCATTTGGACCATCCCTGTTTCCAGAGCCCTTTGATTACCTGTGAAGCAGTCATCTGTTTCTCAGTTCCCCTGGGATGTGCAAGGAAAAAGAGGGGGTGGGAGCCCTGAGAGCAAGGGCTTCTCTGGTTCCTCTCCCTAGAAATTCCAAAGGGAGCTCTCCGAAGCACCCTCCAGCCTCAGAGCCAGCAGTGGCCCCTGGGGGATGCTTCAATGACACAAAACCTGCTGATGGTGCTCTTAGGATGGCCCTGAATTACACCATCACTTACCAACAACCAAATGTTTAGGTACTTCCTTGGCTGAAAGCTGTAGGAGCAGCACTGCCCTGACATAACACTCGAGCACATTCCCACCCTCTGTGTATCCATGTCTGAATCCATCCACGCTCCAAACTCCCAGGTGGAGACCCTCTGAAGGATCTTGAGGTAGCCTCCCACCACAGCTGCTCTGTGCAGTGGGAAGGCTTTGCCACCAGAAGGTGAATCACATTGCCCGCAGAATCACGGAATGGGGCAGGCTGGAAGGGACCAACGTGGTCATCTGGTCCCACCTCCCTGCCCAAGCAGAATCATCCCAGAGCACAGGATTGCATCCAGAAAGTTCTTGAAGATCTCCAGTGAGGGAGACTCCATCTCGGGGCAACCTGTTCAAGTGCCCAGTTGCTCACACACTAAAGAAGTTCTTCCTCATGTCCAGGTGGAACTCCCTGTGCATCATTTTCTGCCCATTGCCTCTCGTCCTATTGCTGGGCAGCACCAAGGAGAGCCAAGTAAGAGCTCAGCACATTTGGGTGAGGTGACTACAGCTTGAGGGTGTGTGAGAAATCCTTTCCTCCTGGGACATTTCCCTCATGGGGTGCCACTCTCAGGGGAGGAACATCTGATGGAGAACAGCAGGCCTGGAGGGTCCACTCTGTGGCTTGTGACCACAGCCAGCACACGTGCAGGAGCGGGGCCATCACGCTGCTCAGGACCAGCAGCCACGCAAAAACCAGCCCAGGACACCAGGCAACAGCTGGGGTCAAAGGAGCCACAATTAAACACCCTTCCTGAGCTGTTCCATTTCTTCAAGATGCAGGAAACTGATAACCAAAGCAAATAAATTCTTCCTGAGAACTGACTCTTCAAGTCACTTATGTATTTGTAGGCAACTGTGCAGCAAGGTCCAGACAAAATCATTTCTTCACAAAAAGTATAGGTAAAGTACAAAAACTGTGGAACAGCAGGGAAAAAATCCTAGAGAAAGAAACTTTTGAACTATTCTTCACCTTTGCGGGCAAGTTTTGGGTTTTTTCCCACTACAACCAGTTCAAATTTTCTTGCCCAAATTAATTTTGATATAATATTGTTTAAGTTTTCTTTTATTCCTATAGAAAAAAAAAGGATGGGAGGAAAAAGAATATTTTTTTTTGTTGTCTGTTTATCAAAAATAATATTCCTAACAGAAGCATATTTTTGTTTTAATTTGAAAGAAAACAAAAAAGATTTCAAGGGACTTCAGCTATTGAAAGCCGTGGGAGACAAAGTCTGGTATGGAGTTTTGGAGATTTCACTTCTATGAACTTTGTTGCTTTTTTTGCTCAATACAAATCCCAGTATTTGGGGTGAATAAATATTTCATTTTCCTTCTCTCTGGAACAAAATACTCCTTAAGTTTCTGCCCTAGATCCATACCTCATGGCCAGAACCCAAGCCTAAGAGAAGGCCACGCACAGGGGCCAGGCTGAGCTGGTCCCTCTCCTTGGTGTCTCAGCCATCCTGCCTGGTGGCTTCAAGACAGTGAGGAGAGCAAAATGTGGGTCATGCATGGGGTTAGTAAATAATATTTAATTATTTGGCTTCATAAAGTAGTATTAAATATTCTATAAACCCATGGTCTCCTGGTTTCCAGCTACCTCCAATTCTCCTTAAAATATGTCCCTTGCCAACAAAATGCTGATGCCCACTGACCACGTTTTCCAGGCTTTGTTTAGAGGATGCCAGGTAGGTGGTTTAAAGCTCTCTGCCCTGCAGAGGTCATTCTAAAGGGCTGGTTCTGACCCCTCCCCAGAAATTTTGATGCTTTCACTATAGAAATAGGCAGCCAGATCCATGGGAGAACCTGGGACACTGGGTCTGTAGCCACTGTGCTTCAGTGCCTGAAGCCACTACAAATCCATCTGAGGATCACAAGAATGGACAGAAACTGGCAGGAAAACTTAGCCTGGACAGGGCCACTGCAGCAGGAGTGCTTTGTGCATTGTCACACTATTTCGCTCCCCCTGATCCCGTACATTATTCCAAGCCTTCCCCACACTGGGAAGTTCTGCCTCTTCCCAGGGCTTCCTAGCTGCCATGTGAAAGGCTTTCCTGCTGCCCACACCCTGTCTCCAGCCAGCTCCCAAAGCCTGCTGAGGCTCAGGGCTGTCAATGAAATCAAAGAGCTGATGCTCAGCTGCCCCAAATACTGCACACCAGGGTTCCCAGGCAAGGACTTCACTGCACTTTCCCTTTTCCTTGTTATTTGCTACTCCCTTAAAACCACCAGACCAATTAGCTGCAAGCCTGGGCAGATGGCTAAAATCCCACCTTGCTGGCTCTCTACCTGCTCTATTTTTCCTCTGTTTAGTGCTCCTGCCAGCAGTGATTTCATTGACTCCAACCGTGGCAGCCTTTTCCCTCCCCTCAGGCCAGGAGCACACCACTGTCATGAACAATTTCCCTCCTGTCTTGTACCTTCAGCCTGATCTGCCTACAGCCCGAGCTGCAGGTTGTTTTACTTCTCACCACTTAAAATGCTTTTGAAACAAAGACTCCCTAATCCCCCCAGCCCAGCCAGGCACCTCTGGGAAGGAACACTAACCTCAGCAGGAGGTACAGGGCACCCCATAAGCTGGTGGGACCAGGTGAATGGAGGCTGAGTAGGAAATAGGGTCTCAAGAGGTTGTGGGGGTGGAGCAGGACACAGAGGTGAAGCCATGAGTTGGTGATCTGGGGGGAAGAAGAACAAAGATCCTCACACCTGGCCACTGCCTAGCCCTTTAGTCCCAAATGGAAAGAGCTCACCACATGTTTGTGTTGGTGGAGAAGCTGGCTGAGGTTGTGACAACCTCACCCGCCTTTGAGACCACTCCACAAATGACCAAAACCTAAGAGTCTGTGCAACGACTTCAAAGTGCATGTGGTGCAGGAAAAGGGTCTCCAGCTATGATAGGCTGGTGTTCATCACATCATTTCCTAGTGAGAAGGGGAGAGAGATGATTCAGACTCAAATCAGACTGGGCGAGTGAGAACCACAGCATTTGTCCCACATTCCTTCCAGCCAAAACCATCCCTGCCTGGTGCTTCTTGGGGCTGGGAGAATCAACACAGGCATTTCTTTAATTTGGGGGTCCACAGAGATTCCGTGAATTCTTTTCCATCTGCCACTACTGGAAAGCTGTGGGCACTGGAGTCCTCCAGCTGAGATGGGAATCCCCATCTCACAGGCAGTATCTGATGCAGGGAGGCAGCAGAATCCAGGTGGTGGCCTCAGGGTCCATTTAGAAGGTTAGCAACGAGGCCAACTCCATCTGGTAGTGCCACCTTGAGTATAAACAATGAGGCAGATGGATTTGGACTTGAGACCTGGCTTGGATCCTGGTTACCCAAGAGGATAGGTGCAAAACCAGATACTGACCTCCCTTATAGGCAGAATAGCTCTGCCCTCATATCATCTCAGCCTCAAGGAGGGCCCGTGAGCAAGGACTGGAGACCTCATGATATCAGAAATAAGAACTCTTCTTTAAGAATGTCCAATACAGTAGGCCCTTGGGGAAAGGTCAGAAATTATTTTGCCCATTTCTTAATGCAAGTAGAGCACGAAGGACTGGAGCAAAGCAGCAAGGCAGTGACATCATCACAACCACCACCCAAATACTCTCTGATGTAAAAATCTTACATTTACTTTTCAGATGCATCTAATTGGTGTCTCTGGAGGCTTTTCCCCCATACGTAGTGTTATATAACACATACATTTAGTTCTTGTTTGCAGAAAAAGATTTTCGTGATTCTGTAGGATAGAGCTGGTGGCTTAACCTTCATAATCTAGCTTTTGAATAGAAATGGGTGAATAACAGCCTGTGGTCAAGTTTTCTGAATGAAAAACCTGTGGTAAATGAGCAGAAGATCTTTATTTTTCCACTGCAGCCAGAACTTCAGTATTTATCTCACCTTTTTCTCTTCCTGCTCCCTTTGGTGGGCTTAAGGAGAAGCATCAGAGTTGAGGAGGCCATTTGTGATGTACGACTGAGACCTGAGATGCTGACATGTCAGGGGAAGGGAGGGATTTCTCTCCCAGGGATGACCAAGAGCATGCTTTGTCCTTGCAGAATAAATGTGGAGTTAAATACTTGAGCAGAGCTTTGTGGCGGGGCCAGGCTGGGAGGGAGGTGCCATTCCTTAGTGCAGTGGGAAGAAATCCTCTTCAAAATAACATAAAATCATCAACTAGAAAACAATATCTGGAGGTCTCCAGGAGATAATGGGCAGATAGAGGTGCTGATACAGATTTATGCAGGCCAAGGACAAGTCAGGAGACAAAATTTAGCATCAACTGCTTCCTTTCCCTTTCTCAGTCAGTTTGCTGCACTACACACTCTTCTTTGGAAGATAAAAGGATTGAATATTATCCACTTTCTTTACATCAAACTTGGACTGTACAAACTTTGCACAAATTTTCTTGCCTTGTGTTTTCCTCAGCAGGCAGGGCAAATCTTCGTAGACCTAAAAGATTAGAAAGGGGCAGCTTGGCCCCCAACACACAGGGAGGGAAACTGAGGCAGAGGGAGACAGAGGAAACCTGGTACAAATCTGGGACTGGGTCAAAAGAGAAAAATAGGATCTGGTCATCATTTTTCCAGCATAAAGAGTCTGGGAGAGGTTTGTGAAAGCAAGTTAGGAAATCCAGCTTCCATCCAAACCAGTGAGAACTGGGCACTTAACATCCTGCCAATAAAGTTCCTAAAGAAAAATAAAAAATCAGCAGCAACAAAAAGCAGTCCTAAGAGGCCTAAACACATTCAGGCAGTATGGACACTGAAAGAACTGTCTCAGACCCCAAATGAGCAGCACAGCAACACAGAGGTATTTGAGATGTGTACTTATCCACTGGGATGAAGGAGTTATGGAGTGCCAGGGTGGGCAGCCAGCAGCATGGCAGGTCCCACCAGAGGGTTCAGCAGCTTCCACCACAGAATTTTCTGGTGTCAAACAGGTCCTAATGGCTTCGCCTTGTAGACCTGCAAAATCCAGAGGCTGGTGTCTGCCATGGGCTTGTTCTTCCACTGCTTAGTCCGCCCCTAAGGAGAAGGGACTCAGATGCAGCCTTCAGCCATCAACATAATACCAGAGGATAAAAGATGAGCAGAGAACTGAAGGCTCCTTCAGCAGTGGGGTGTCTGTGCTGTAAACATCCTGTGGGACCAAACGTCCTGTCCTCCCTGCCAGGGCTGCCAACCCTTGTGTTTTCATCACAGATTTCTCAGACTGGGAAGGATTTGTTCCCATTTAAGTGTTTTGGTTTCCTTACTCCTTACACAACTGAGGAGTACAGATTGCGTAGGACAACATGGAAACTGTGGTCTTTTGTGCACACCCCCAGAGGTCAAAGGAAGATCCTCTGTTGCTGATGGTGGCAAGAGCTGGCAGATGGGGTAAAATGCTCTTTTACCTTTTAACCCAGTGTCCAGAATTTGGCTGGCCTAAGAGCTAAGCCTGAAGTGCCTCAGGTCCCCCATCATCAGCTGCGCCATCAACACATCCCAGTGCTGAGCAGACCCCACAGAAGGGATGTCAGCACTGGCTGGACAATGGCCCTTGGCCTCTGGAGATAGGAAGCCACTTTTCCCTCACAGACCAATCAAGAAGCTCTCCAGGGAGCAAATCAGAGCACACGCCCTCTGTCAGCAGGAGCCATTGCCAGCGGCTGTCATGGGGCCACCAGCCAAGAGCTGGGCTTGGGATCACTGCATCAAAATCCATTAACCTAATTACTGCTTGCGTTCCCGGGCCGGTGGAGAGGGACGGCAGCAAGGAGAACAAACATGCCACAACAGCGGGAGGTACCTCTGCACAGCCAATGCCAGGACTCGCAAGGAGGCTCTGCCTCTTCTCTTTTTCCCCCAACACACACTCAAATTACAAACCTGCCAACCCCCTGCTCGGCAAATGCCTCATTCTGCAAACAGAAACTCGATGCCCCAGAGGGTCTCACAGGCCTTGTTCAGGTTGATGCTTGTGAAGAAACTCCCCCATTCCTACCCATTCCAGGGAAAAACAGTGGCAACAGCAGCCATAGGTTAAGCCTTCCATGGGATGCTCTGTGCAGGATCCAGGCCTCAGCCCTGCACAGCACGTATTCCAAGGGGGCAGAAACAGAGCAACCTGGGGTCCTTGACCACCTTCAAAGCATCACTGCTCAAATATCCCTGCACAGGAGGATATGACAGCAATTTCTCCCCAATGGCCTTCACTGGATGTCCCTGCAGCAGATATTGTGGTCATCACAGCCAGGGTGATTCCCAGGGCTCAATGAGAGAGAGCAGACTACGTCCTACCTCTCTTCTGATTTGGACCACGTGTCTTCCAGAGCAACTCCACAGAGCAACCAAAACCCCAAACAGAAAGGCAGGACATGCTAGAAGGGCCAGAACAATCAGTTTACACATATGTAGCAGTGGTGGAACAGGCTAGTTTCAACTTTCTGGTTGAGGTAAGGGAGATTTGAGGTGGGTTTAACAGCTCTCAGCAGTGCTTTGGTCTGCTGGCTTGGATGAGAGGAGAATCAAACCAGTGTTGAGCATGACCCACACCCTTCTTTCCAAAGTAAGATCCAATGTGGACACAACATCATCATTGCCCTTATGCATCTGGGGAGCTCCCCCCACCAGATCATTTAAGCAGTAGGGCAGAAAAGATTCTTGGGATGTAGGAAACCAATGGAGAGTCATTTCTCCTATTGGAAATTTTGAATAATTGCACCTAAAAACCACACTACCAGCAGATATCTGCTGGCCATGGCTGAGCAGAGTTACCTCGAGATGAGGAGTCAGTAACACCAAAGGTTGGATTTACACCTGTGGAACCACGTGTTCGCTCCCACCATCCCACTGCAGTTTCCCCATACTGAAAACAGAGATGACGTTCATCACCTCGGAGGTGTGTACAGGGGTTCTCATCAACCTGTCCATCTAAAACAGCACATGAAGATGCCTGATGTCAGCACTGTTTACCGAATCACACCCAAACTCCTGGGCCAGGACTCTGGGAAGCAACAGGAAAACACAGCAAGGTACCAGTGCCAGCCTACACCAGCAGCAGCAGAGCAGAGAGCAGCGGTCACATCCCCACCGGCCCTGGGCTTCATGTGTCACTGATTGACTCAAGTTTTAATTATGCCCCAATATCTCCATGTCTCCCAAAGCACAAAGCTTTCAGCCAGGCAGTCCCCGCCAGCCGAAATTTCATAAAGAGCAGCGAGTGACTAAGACAGCCCAACCTTCAAGTCAGATGCTAACAGCTTTGGACAAGTGTGGGATTTTTACACCCCTATCTGCAGGAAAATCTGATGTTTAGTGCCCTGACTGTGAGCAGGTCACTCTTAAACCCCTGAACATCCCAGGCAAAAAAAAAAAAAAAAAAAAAAAAAAAAGACAGAAAAAGAAAAAAAAAGCGCCGGAGGGGAATTGTACTGGCTCTAATCCCTTCTGCCATTCTGCATATTCATGGAACATTGTCATAACACATCAGCAGGACAAAAGGTCTGTCGGCACCTCCTCCTCATTCCTTTGATAAACCACGAGACAAATGCTGAGTAAACACTTGGAATCCATTCACTGCACTATTCTCATCGGGATGAGAAAGGGCTCCTCTTTCTTGCAGGCCCAGAGCTGCTCAGCCTAATAAAGTACGGCCCACGGCCCGTGAAAAGAGAGGCCTATGGATGATGAAAACATGGATTATCTCATTTCACCCTCCTTGTATCAGACCCTGCTCACATTGAGTGCACTTGGTCTGACACGCAATTACACACATAAAAAAAAATAATAATAAAATAAAAAAAAAAAAAAAAGCCGAGTGAAGGGGGTGTTTAACAAGTGGGGGGGAACTGTCCATGAAATTTCACAGATGACCTTTTCCTAGTGGGAAAGTAATTTGTTTCTGTCCCAGCCATCACCAAGAGTTTTCTCATTGATATCATCATTCCCCTGAATATTGCAGTTGGTGGGAGAAGAGATAATACTTGGGACAAGACTTTGCAGGTCACTATGGCCTGATTCACGCTGGCACTGACCACCCTAGGAATGGCTCCCTGGCCATGCTGCTGCCTCAGCTCTCTGCCCCTGGCAGTGGGAGCAGGCAAAGCCCCATTCTCCTCACACAACTGGAAATCAGGAGTCCTGAGGTCAGACAAGCACCTGGAGAAAGAGGAAAGACTTCTGTGCCCGTGGAGGGATAAAAGCACCTCAGTGGTTCAGGATCTCCAGGTGAAAACCACAATGCCAGCCCAGCAGGTTGGGGCATGAGATCTCCTGTGATGCAGGTCAATGAACTCCAGGCCGGAGTCCCTTCAGTCAGGCTTGGACCCCACCAGAGTCAAGAGCAGGCTGGCGAGGCTGGGAGCTCCTTCAGCCTCTTTTCACACCCCACAGGTAGGCAGAGAGACCAGAGACACGTTGCCAGATAACTAATAATAGCTCTAAAATTAGCATAAAAATCCTCCTTACCTTTAGGCATCCAGTGACTTGACCCAGTTACGCAGGACATCGATGACCAAAGCTGACCCCAAGTGCTTTCCAACACCTACAGCCGCCTCCTCTGTTGCCCAAGTTTCCGGAGGCTGAGCTAAAAAAGCCTGCAATAAAACAAACAAAATCATTTAATAACCCAAAACAGGGCTAGGAACTGGTTCTTTTGAAGGCAATCATCTGAAATAAATATTTTCCATTTAAATGTGGTCCTTTATTTAAGAATATGAGCGATTTTCAAAGGGAAAATAAATTTCAGAGATGGTACATGAGGAGCAAACACACTTAGTGCAATTGTGCCCATAATGAAAAACAAGACATAGCTATGAATTACTGCCAAATGATGAAGAAACAATAAATAGACTGCTGATTAACTAGGCTCTCTTTGTTAAATAAATGGCTCATAATCCTGTCCACTAACTGCAGGATGAGCATGTAAATACTGTATTCAATGCTTTTGTCTCCGGAAAATCCTTAAGCTCACCCTTTAGGTTTCAAACAACCAGCAGAAAGCATAAGGAGTTGTTCCTCGGCCTCGCACATTAGCCGTGAACGTCGCTATTCAAATATTTGCGTTTTACAAGGTGTTTGTTACAAAACCTCCCGGAGGACTCGGTGCAGTCTCACGGCAGCTCCAGGCGCTCGCTCCAGCCGCGGCCAGGCAGGCGATGCCGGCTGTTTGTTTTCCCTGAGCGGGTCACTCCTCTCCCCAAGCAACCGAGCAGCAAAAGCAAGTGTGAAACTTGCAGGGCTTCCAAGAGGCTGCTTGCTCTGCTGCCCGAAAGCAATTTCTGGGCTAAACTGCATTTGCACGTGTGACGGCCACATTTCTGTGCCCCGGGATGGGTGACGAGCAGGCTGCTGCCTGCCACCTGCAAACACCTACACCTGACCTGCAGAGCTATCGTGATCGTTAAGATATTGGACTAATGCAGTGATTTCCTTCCTTAGATCGCGCTTTTATTTCCCCAGTTGCTGCATTATATATAAAGAAAAATTAAAAATAGAAAATCAGCGATGCTGTTAAGCCCAGATCCTCTGAGATTACTCAGGCACATAACTCCCATTCACATCCAAATGGTCTCAGGCGTCTTTGGGATATGAGCTCCAGAGAGCTCATCACTTGGTATTTCTCACAGACACAAGTCTCCTTGCAGTTTCTCTGCCTGCCCAGCAGCGGCTCCAGCCTGCAGGGCTTTGGGGCTCTGAACTCAATCCCACAGGATAAACACTGGTTCCGAGCGTGTAAAGATGCTGAGCAGTCTCCCTCTGCCCATGCAGCCACAGGTACCAGACGCCCTCAGCTCCATTCTCCACAAGTTGGGACCGAGCTGGGGGACAGGTCAGTTCTGAAGGGGAGCAGAAACAACCCTCAGCCTGTTCTGGGCAGCTTTCCAGGGACTCTCCTATGCTTTGCACCAGGTCCCACAGCTCCTGCACCATTCCCTAGGACTGGGATGCAGGCAGCTGTGCTGCAAACAAAGCTTATTCAAGCCCAGCCCAGTGATGCTCTGTACTTTGCAGAGTAAGAGGCTTCATACATCTTATTCCAACCCGTTGTTTTTTGGGGCTGACTCTGATACCCCTGAAAGCTGCTGGGCCCTGGGGAAGGGCCAGAATTCGACCCCAAAGATTGACAGGGAGTTTTTTGATGAATTCCTGCAGAAACAGCTTTGGTACCTGTGGCATCCTGTCAGCAGCACTCAGGTTAGAGCATCCAGCCTTAAATCGACAACGTTCCTCTCCAAGCCCAATAAGTAATTGTGGGATTCGCTAATAGGGCTTGTCAAAATCAATTGGGGTTAAACACCTTTAGCTACAATAACAGTCATCTGACCCCGGGCTCCAGAAACCGCTGGGCTCAGAGGAACCCCGAGGGGTTATTCCTGGCTTCCCATTGCTTTGAGACAGATAAAAGAGCAGACGATGCAGAGCTGGGTAATCCGTTCAGCCCATCCCAGCCATGCACTGAAGTGACAGCTCCCAGAGTTTCTGCAGAGCTGGCTCCTCCTGGGAATTGTGTGTGCAGGGACCAATTTGTTCAACAAAACCTGGGCAACCAGAGTTTTCTTAAATTCAATTGCCTGAAGGAGAAGGCAAATAGCATTTAAGCGGAGGAAAGTGCATTAAAACCACATCTTTGATACAATGGCTGATACACCCCATGCTGCCAACGCCTGAAATGATAATATTTTTTTTCTTAAATAAATAGCTCAGCAGCAGGATCCCAGCCTCCCCCAGCACAGGGCAGCTTCACGCTGCAGCAGCCACATTTCCAGCCCTCCAGGCCAAACTGCTGCAATGCTTCCCCTCTTTGCTGGACTCATTACTGAGGGTGGACTGGTTCAGGAGGGACCCACAGCAGTGCTCATGCTGTGCTGAGGATCCATACATCCGGAGGGCAGTTTCAGCTTATGTTTCCCCACCAGCTCCCAGGAGCGATGTGTAGGAACACCAGTTAGTGTGGTCATCCTTCCCAGGTTGGTACGAGGGGCTTTTCCTGCCTGTGTGGACTTGCTGCCTTTAGAGACTTGCAGACCTTGATGCAGAGGAAGGCAAAGCAGAGTGGGTCAGGAAGAGAAACAAATACTCCAGATTTGGGGCACTTACATAAGCCAGTGAGCTTCTTGCTCTTTCTCCAGTTGTGATATGCACCACCACATCCTACTCTTCCTTGGCAGCTTTTCATCTGTGCCTTCCTCCCTTCTCTACCTGGGGACCTCAGCAGAGGCTGCATGGGGACCTGAGACCCTGGGCTGGACAGAAAGGCTGCAGAGGAAAGGGACACAGCTCTGGTCTGGTGCACAGACAGGAGGCTCCATGGCTGGCTGCTGGCTGTCCCTTAGCAGAGCAGCAGCTAACTTTATACTTCAGCACATCATGTGATATTTGAATGAAGTCAAGCCTATAATGAGGGATTTCAAATTCTCCTATCTGGTCTCAAAATTTTTGTGGAACTATGACAGTCAAAGAAAAGCATCCCTTGCCTCTACAAACTGCAGAGGAATCTGCTTTAAAGCCTTCCTCCCTGAAGATTTCAGTTTCTGCTGCTCATGGGCAATCCTGACGAGGTTGTCTTCTCTCACACTAGACAGGCATTTTAACTTCTTACTTTGGCTGGGGCCCAAAAATCCAGTACCAAGGAAATATGCAATACAGTGAGCAAACAGCTACCCCAACATTCCCAAACAAGTACGCGTGAGGGGAGAAATGAGGGCTGAGGTGAAACCTGAGTAGAAGAAATGCAGGGGGTGATACCAGGGAATACCAGCAGGGAAAATGGGAAGGATATAACTGAATAAAATATTCCCCACAACACCAGAGAAGGGTTCCATCTGCAAGGGATGTCACACTATGGACATCTGTGTTGTTACCAAGAATCAGGTCCAGATTTCCCCTGAGCCACTCTCTGCTCTAAGCCCAGCCCCATCCTGCAGAGACCAGACACCCACTTGTGGGATGCCAGCACACGAAACCTGAAACCTTCACTCTTGAGAAGTTATTATGGTAGGAGGAAAAGAAACTTGTCAGAGGAATCTGAAAAGGAGGGACTGGTTGCGATTCATCATAAAAAGCAGGAGAGGGAAACCTGGAGAATGCCAGCAGTGAAGGTGCCTGCCTGACCCCAGGGAACAGCAATGCTCTGTGCTCCTGAGGGCTGGGACACAGCCACAACCACCCACGCACTCAGTCACACATTGAGGGCTGTTAGTTGCCTGCAAGCCCAAAGAAATAACTTAAAAAAATTTAAATCCCCGTATCTTCCTGCACCTAGAATCATCTCCCCTGCACCCAGAGATGTTGCAGGAGGGCTGTGCCACCTGCCCAGAGCACGTGTGTGCTGGTGGAAATCAAAGGCTTCAACCAATCACACAGCAGATGGAATCATTCTGCTGGGATAGCTTAGTTCCCTCCCCAGGTGACATCAGCATGGGTCAGGATTCAGGCAGCATCCCTTGGATGCTCCCAAATGTGTAGGTAGGGGCAGACAGGGCAGAGCACCCTCTACTGGGTACTCCTCTTCTGCCCATCCCCAGGGTGCAGGAGGAGGGCAGCTCCAGGGCTTGGTCCTCAGTTCTGGGTCCACACAAACAAAGAGGAAGACCTGCTGCTCCTTAGCCTTTCCCTGAGTCACTGCAGCAGGGGAAGTACATCCCCCTGCACGGGAAGGAAGGACCTGGTATGTACCAGGTAAAGGGGATACCAACCACAGCTGGGACAGATGTCAGCTGACACGTGTTTCATTTTATAGAACAAGCGGGTCCACCTGGTCCAACGCACTTCTGGTACCAGCAGCAAGACCCCTTTGCAGGGAGATCAATCAGCCCCTTCACCTGAGCTCTATTTAAGCAAAACCCCAAAAATATTAAACGTGAAGGGAATTCAGAGCAAGTTGAAGGGCTCTGCATTGCTCCACTCAAAGGAGACTCCACTTTCTAAAGAAAGTCTAAACCAACTGTCATCGGCCAGGGGGCACGGTGTCCCTCAGAGCAGTGGCTGGTGCCACATACGAGGTATTCAGCCTAAATTAACTCTCCCCCTAATACCTGAGCAAACATTTTCAGCTTGAGACTTAATATCCCTGGACATGTCTGCTGTCTCCCAGGTGAATCCCCAGATAAACAAGGTCAGCTCAGCCCTAAATGCGGCTGTAAAAAGCTGTCAGTCAGCCCAGGAGATCTGGTTGCAAGGTCAAACCAGTTCTGAAGGTTGCTGGGGCCAAACCTGGCCTGTCACTCATTTTAAGTGCAGGAAAGTTTGTTTTCTCATTA
Source organism: Gymnorhina tibicen (assembly GCA_013399875.1). Lineage (NCBI taxonomy): Eukaryota > Metazoa > Chordata > Aves > Passeriformes > Artamidae > Gymnorhina > Gymnorhina tibicen. The sequence goes on from VXAZ01007995.1 coordinate 3,608,750, forward strand.
CCATGTCAGGTATCCCAAGTTTAGGATTAGCTGTCGGCCGCCACAACATTGTTCTTTAAAAAAAAAAAATAAAATAAACACATGCACGCACACATCCCTGGCCCCAAATAAATCTGTGTGCTGAGCCTGCCTGCAGCTGGGAGGTGAAAAGAAACCTGTCCTTCAGGAAAAGAGAAAGGGGACTTTCCCACACATTGTGTGACAGTTTCTGGCACAAAAGAACACACCAAAGCACAGAGCAACATCCTTCAGTTAAAATACCCAGTTGAATTAAGGCATCTCCACTGCTGAAAAGCCTCTTTGTCCAGCAGATGAGGAGAAAGGCAGGGCACCCTCCATTTCAAGGGGGAACATGTGGAAGCTGTCCCAGGCAGCTGCAAGCAAAACAGTTTTGCATGGGATGAGTCCTTGGTGCCATGTGTGAGATGAACACATTATCTTCCCCAAATACTTCCAGCTATTTAAGAGTGGGGAGCAGTTTGCATCTCTGCATCCTTTCTCCCAGCTACACACATCACTTGTGACCGGGTGATGCTCTGGAAACAGGATCCAAACCAAACAAGCTGCCAGAGCCCAATCCAACCTTGGCTTGTTCCTCCCACTGCCCTTGGGGTACCAGCAGCACAGCACAGGGACAAAGCTCACAGTCTGGGGGATGAAAGGGAGTGTACAGACCTGGTAATGAGGAAAAAAAGCCTCCCTGGTGCTCCTTTACCCACAACACTGTTTAAGGGGGCAAGTAGTCTGTGTGAGGTGGATATTATGGAAATAATTCCACAGGGAAAGATATGTTAAAGAGGCTCTTAAGGCAACTTATCCCTTTCAGAAAAACACCAAGATCTACCATAAAACTCACTTGAGTTTTTGTCTCTCACCAAATCCTACATTAATGTAGGCTTCAGCTCTTCACCTTCTGATGCTTAAAGCATAAGTTAATCCACGGCCAGTTTATCCCTTGCTGGGGGAACCAACAGGATTCCCGAACAGCTCTCCTTCTCCCCCATGGTGCTCAGCCACAGCATTTCTCCTGCCAGTGCTTAAATAAGTTTTTTCTACTGGTGCAGGGACTGTCCAGGACAGCCCAAGGCATGTGCCAGGGACCCTGTCTGCAGCTGAAGAGGAGGGTAATTTTTCAGGCTGTGTCTCAGGAGGGGAGGATGGGGAGCACAGAGCTGCTCCAGCCTCTCAGAAAGAAAAGGCAAAGACAAATAAACTCCTAGGAGGAGGAATTACCAGACTGTGCACAAAGAGGTAAACCTGAAGAGACTTGCACCAAGAATGCCTGGAGTGAGACAGGCTGACGAGTGAGAGCAGCACCCTCCCTCTGCAGCAGGCTGTGGCAAAGAGCAGGAGAGGTGGGTTCATCTCAGCCCCTGGTGCCTCCACACACCCCAGGTTTGATGTCTCAGTCCTCAGCTTGTGTTTTCATGCTCCAGCCATCCATGAAGGCTAAGGAACCAGGTGGACTTGGATGTGATACCACAAAGAGATATCAGCCCTCATCCCCACACCTATCAGATGCAGCAGAGGTGTCTCAAACCCCACTGAGAACCCAACCAGTGTCCCCAGGGCAGTAGAGGGGGCAGGTAACCATTGCCTCTTTGGGGCACACATCTTTGCTGCCCAAGGCTGTCAGAAAACCCTCTTCACCTCTAGCCTTGCTATTAAGTACCTCTGTCAGCACATCCGTGACTGAGGAAGCAATTGGCCACTGGGATGATTTACGGAGAGAGATCATCTGAATGATGGAATATTCACATACAACTCTGCAAAGCCTTGGCTCCCAACGCAGAGCCAGACTGAGAAGTTACCGTCCCAAATGCCTACAGCTCCAGGCTACAGTTCACTGCCACACCTCCAAAAGGGATTAGTTTTTAACCCAGACCATTTGGGTATCCAGCTAAACACTTGGCCTTATAAAACACTTACAGCCACACAGCCTAAGGGATGGGGAACTGAGGCATAGCTGGAAGAGCAACTGGGCCAGGAAAAGCTCATTTTCAGCCAAAGTGAGTGAATCATCTATGACTTCAGCAAAACTGAGTTGACACCATCTGCTGCCCATGCTGGAGCAAACTTCTAAAATGATATCTCATGGTGAAGGAAACCTCCAGAAAGCAAAGACAACAAAAGCCTGTGGAATGCCAAGGGTGATCATCCATCACCTGCAGGGCCATGGCATTTCCCCAAGAATCTTCTCTTCCATGCTGCCCCTCACAGGGACATCCCACAGCCAGTTAACAATATGCTAAATTGAATTTTTTATGTTCTTTCCATTTTCAAGGCACGTTAATTTCAAAACAAAGACACAAGACACTGTCCTTAAACATCCCCAATATTTCAAGTTCAACTTTGTTTCAACATCCCTAAAATTGCATTTTTTCAACAATTAAACAATTCGTCTTTTTCAGATCCACTCGGGACCTCATCTAGATACACATTAATCTTCCTGATCTCAAAGCCAAGGAGAAAATAGGCATTTCTTTCCTCTACTCCTACAAAACAATACTGCCACAGTATTTGCCACCACTTCCAACCCAGGCTGTCGGTGCATTCAGACATGAGGCATTCCTCATGTTGCAACTCAACCTAAAATATCTGAATCTCAGTCTCATCCCATTACATCATGCTCTCAACATCCTAAAAAAAAAATTACAAAAAGACCCCAAACAAACCCAAACTCAGCCACCTAATCAAAACTCTGCTTCTTCCTGAAGGCCCCAGAGAAGTCACAGGAGCTGCTGTCTCTGCTGGAAATCAAAGCATCCACTGAAAGGGAAATGATCCATTCATTCACCCCTTCCTCAACCTAACTCCTCACCATTTGACCTTACTCATTCCTACAGCATCTTGCATGTCGGTGCTGCTCCTTCCCCTTCTTTCCTCACCTCTTCACTCTTCAGGGGTTGCAGCTGAACCAAGAGCCACTCTCCAGCAATTGCTGGAGCTGGTCCTGATATGCTGCAGTGGTAGAGAAGCTTTGGCCAAATACCAGTTCTCTTCCCTTTCCCAAAGGATGCCGTTCCCATTCTGGAGCAGAGCATGACGGATGTTTTCACCACTATTGACACACACAACACACAACGCAACACAGATACTCTCACGGTTTGCAAAGCATGTTCCTTCCCTCTCCTCCTGCCTTGCCTGCTTGAGTTCAGAGATGGCCAGCAACTATTAAACACATCAATGTAAATGTTAGTAGATTGCTTCTAATAGGAAACAAAAATGTTTTGAGCAAAGCTAATTGCCGGGAAATAAGGTCGTTCCAATATTTCAGCAGGGGGTTATAAATCTCTTGGTTCCTGCCTCCTTCCAGCATTAAGGTTTTACAGATGTTGCTGTCAGAAGGCGAAGAATGATTTCAGATGCTTGTTTCCACTGTATATTAAAAAAAAAAGCGTGCATAAATGTGTGCAGCAAATTGCTGGGCGAGTTTTCTTTCTACAACAGAAAAACCACACAAATCTCAGACAACAAAATATAGAAAATCTGCATTGGGACTCCTAAAATCTTATAATGATACAAAATGCTCAACACACTGACAACTGGCAAAACTTTAACACATAATTCAAGCCAGCCAGTTGCACTGACTGCCAAATTGCTTCTTCCAGTCCTATGCTGCTTTTTTATTCTTCTTCACCACCAAATATTCACTGTACATGGAGGGACCCTCTAGAACCAAAAGAAGAACCACTCTAGTTTTTCCTGAGCTGGAAGAGGAGCACGAGAAGGGCCAAAGCAGCTAATAGAGAGGAGAGCTGTTCTCTTGAAAAGCTAGACGTAGACCCAATTTCAAATGCTAAGAGGGTGGGGAGAAGGAAGAAAGGTTATATTAAATATAAGACAATGATTAGGGAAGAAAATCAGACTTGGTGGCTGTCTCCAAGTTGTCTTGCCAGGGTAGTTCATCATTTGCATGGAAAATATCCATGAAAGCGGCTGGCTCAGCTCCTTTCCCCTGGCACAGAGTGGCTGATGAGCTCTTGGGAGCACCCAGGCAACTCCAGGACTGGGGTGAAGTTCTCCACCCCAGCCCCATGCTGACAGCCCATGTACAAGCTGTACATGGGCACACAGTGTGTTCTCTTAGGAAACCATTCCCCAAGCAGCAAGATCTTGATAATTAAAAAGAAAGCGAAACCTACAAAAATAAAGCTCTCAGCTGCACAACCAATTTGCTTCCTAGAAAAACAGGGGAAGCAAGGAGAGGACCAAAGACAGACCACTGCAGACCAGAGGTTAGTCCCTGCAGGAAGGTGCCCATCAAGTTCCTCACCATTGTTTTAATTGGAATAACATAGGCATTACAGAGGACAAAGCTCTGATTTCCTGCTTAGCACCACCACAAGATCTGGGTCACGTCCCCAGGCGAGCAGGTGTCCACACTGCCTGCAGTGCCTGCACCCAGCATCCAAACCAGGCACCGGCCAAAGGAGGACTTGAGTGGGTTCTGGATGCCCACATCCAAAACTGCCATCACAAAAGCCAAGGTAGCTAAAATCCTGATGGGGACAAGTACAAAAAAACCACACAACTTTGCTCAGCTTTAACTCAATGAGCCAATTTAACTTTCACAGGTGTCACTGTCACACATTGCAGTGTGTTAGGGTGACCTTTTTTTCCAGCAAAGCACAATCCACTCATTCTCCTTCAGCTTCACTTCCTTTAACTCCTTGGCACCATCCAAAGGAGGGGAGGGCTCTGCATCCCCCATGCCCAGCATCCCCAGTGATCTCCTTGGGGCTCAGTGGCTTCCCTTTCAAGGGAGCAGGTTTGCTCCAAACACGCCTGATTTGAGCCAAGGGGCCAGGACCTCTCACAAGAGGCATTTGGGCTGTTTTATTTTTCCAATTCAGCAGAAACTGTGACTCTCCTGCTAAGAAGCCTGGAGCTCACTCTGAAGACTATGGGCCTGTTCCAGACTTACACTGTTTTTCCTCAAGCTCAGAGATCACCACTGAGCTGTCTCTCATTCTGCTTTTGGCACCTTCTTTCATTTTAAACTGCAATCATACTCCCTCCCCCAAAATAAACCAACAAAAACAACATATCCGGACAAGGGACCATCCAGTTCAGCTCCTTTAATACCCCCAGGACAGCAGCACAACTTCCCCATCTGTGATAGTGTTGCACTTTGGATATGATTTCCACTAGACACAAGTGGCAACCCTTAAAAAAATAATCCAAGCCAGAAATAACCCACAGGGACAGGAGAACAGAAGTCCAACATCTCTCTTACTCAAGTAGAGGGATTCATTCTTCTCTCAGAAACCGGACAACCACTACACAGGAAGAAGCAGCTATGTGTCCATCTCAAACCTCTCGATGCTCACACACGGCTGGATCCCAGGGGCTGTATTCATGTTCTCATTTCCCATCTCATGCCTTCTCTGCAGGACCCATGAGTGGGGTTATATTTAGGCCAGCTGGAGCTGGGACTGATACCTGCAGCTGGAGAAGACAAGGGTGCTGGGATAGCCCATTTCAGGATCAGCCTGTTAAATCACAGAGGTCAGTGTGGCATCCCCAGGCATACCTGTGTGGCAGGTCAGCACCTCCCGAGCTGTGGGCTCAGGAAACCCAGAGAGAAGGAGACACCCCAGCACCTCCACACAGGAGACGGCCCCAGCCCCGTGCAGGGGGGTGGCACAGCTGCCAGGTGTGCACTCCAGGGTGCCCATTTCGGGAAGGCTCCTCCACCCTGGCTGTAAATACCAGCCCTGACCGCAGGATCCCAGCGGCTCCCTGAGTTCTTCCAGCAGATGTGCCAAGACAAGCTGATGTGAGGCTCCGTAATCGGAGGTTTGTTGGTCTCCCGGGACCAGTGAAAGCCCAGACTGGGGACTGAAGCGCTGACTCGAGCACACAAGCAACTGAGCTCTGTGAGGGCCACAAGCAACTGTGGAATGATTTAGGAGATGAGACGTTGAATTTGCCAATTATTTATCTAGTTGATGACTCAGACAAGCAGTTTTACTGTCCAATTCCTAGGGGAAAACATGTGGAACTAATCAGGCTACAGCAAAATAAAAAAGAAAAAGATCAAATTAACATAAAATAAACTTAATGACACACACAATAGCAAACCTGATTTTTCCTTCCAAATAGGCACTGTATCTGAGATGCTTGTTCTTGCTCATTTATTATTCTTTAGCTTTTAAAGGGCAACACATGGCAGTAGAAGTCATTTTTGCAAGCACAACAAAACATAATCTCTTCACAAAGAAAGGCAATAGCTGTTTATTCAGCAGGTCCCTCCTATTCATGATGTTGCCATCTGAAAATAAGAATGTCATGGAAAATAATAATAAACCAAGACATTTTTGTGATTAACTTAGAAAGACAGCAATTTCAGTACTAAACCAGCCAATATGAATAAGGTTTTTTGCTAATAGGTAGCATCAGTTTGTTACCTGTTAATGCAGGCTAAGGAGGAAACAAGATGCTTTGGTGCTTTAACATTGGCTGGGACATTTGGAGACTTTTACCTTTTGTGCCCCAGAACCTTTGGGAAAGTCACTTCGGCTCCATTTATCAGGAGCTAGATGCCTAGCTCCCACAGAGATCCACATTTTGGGGTCTTGTGGGATTTGGGACCACCTCACTGCACATTGAAGTCCAGAGCCTCACCCTTGCCCAGCCAGGATCTGTGGTAGGTTAACCTCTAGTTTCAAAGGTGCGCATGCAGATAAAAATTAAAACTTTTCTTAAAAACTACAGATTTTGATGAAATTTCATTTTGGGGGAGGGAGATTCAAGTTACCAACCACATTAAAACAACACACTTAGAAACAGAACCGAAAACTATTGCACCCAGCATCAGGAAGGACAGAGGTAAAGTTGAGCCAGCTTAAAGCAGACTCGGTCCAGCCAGTGCCTCCAATGCCTTGCATCCCTCCCCAGCACATGTGACTCAAATCCCCTCTCCCACCAGCATCACCCCTCCCTGGGACCTCAAGGCTTGACTCTGAGCCAGAGGCTCCTGCTTGCCCGCCCATTTTGCTGCCTCCTCCTCGACACAGCCTCCCAGATAACATCAGCCCGAGGTGATTATGTCCTTCCCAGGCCAGCAAACCAGATTTTCTGAATGACCTGCCCAGATCACTTCTCATCAGCCTCACGCATTGGTCGGTGCCAGAGCTCTTCCTCTACACAAGTAGCCAGGTATTGTCCTGGAGCCAGACAGTTTTTCCCTCCTCGTGTTCACTGAAAGACTGAGCATTTCATTGCTGGAGCCATTCATTTCACCCACGCTCCAATGATTTGTGTCCCTACCCCATCATCAGGTCACTCAAACTTGCCCTTCCACTGTGCTCTTCCTGTTTTCCTTCTCTTCTCCACTGCACTTTGACTGACACGGTTAAAGATGTCCCTGTCAAGTAGGCTGTGGTCTGGGGCCAGGAAGGGAAAAGACCACAGTCAGCAGAGAAATCTACCTGCTGTGAGAGCTTATTTCATCCCTGGCAGAGGGACTTTGTTTCACCTGAGTGTCATGGTTTAACTCCAGACAGCAACTGGTTTTGATTGGTATTATTTTTCTTCCTAGTAGATGGTAAAGTTCTGTGTTTTGTATTCAGTAATTTAGGAAATAATGTTGATAACATGCTGGCATTTAATTGTTGCTAAGTGGGGTTTACTCTGAGTCAAGAACTTCTCCGTTTCCCATACTCTGCCAGTGAGGAGAGGCAAGTGAAACTGGGAGGGAGCATGGCCAGAACAGCTGACCCAAACTGGCCAAATAGATATTTTGTATCACAGAACATCATATTTGTCTTCTCCTCCCCACCATCCTTTAACTGACTTGCTTTAAGATGTCCTTGTCAAGCAGGGGCCAAAAAGGGAAAAGACCACAGTCAGCAGGGAAAGGTACCTGCTCAGAGACTTTATTCCATCCCTGGCAGAGGGATAATGTTTCACCTGGGATATATCATCTCCCCATTGAATCAGCCCGATGCTCTCAAGCCAGGGTTCAGCAGAGAACATCCCAATGCTGGTCCATCCCCAAAAGCTTCCTGGCAGCTGCTGGTGGGTGTGTTACTTATGATGGGTATTTCAAGCAGTTTCACGGTTGTGTTTTCTATCAGAGAGCAGCAAGAGCCCAATTTCTGCCTGCCTCATCCTCATCTACCCCACAGCCACGCTCTCACCCGTGAGGAGAGGGGTGACCCCCAGGGTTCCTCTCACCCACAGAGCACAGGGGACCTGCAGCCACCCTGGGTGCCTGTCCTTCCTCCCCTCCCTCCCAACAGCTGCCCACTCCAAGAGACTCCAGTGGCCTGTTCACAGACCTGCAGGCCCTGCCGTCTGCCCCACTTTCACTAAAATAAACCTTTCATCAGGAATGCACCTTCACTGGAGTCACATGGCAGAGGAGACCAGGCAAATACCAAAGAGCAAATGAGAGCACACCTTAAAACAGAGCCACAGCCTCATGCAGCATCCCAGACTCTTTCCTTTTAGTAAAGGGAGACAATCAGCATTCAGGCTGACTTAAAAGATTGAGCAGGATGATGACAGCTCCCATTTCGGGGAGAAAGGCAGAGGGAGAGGGGATTTGGTTTCAGACTAAACCCTTGCGGCAGGCTCCCATCAACACACACCCCAAGGTCACACGTGGGAGGCAGCCTCTTTAAAAGAATAGGAGAGTTTGGTGCTTTATTTGCCTCCAGAAAGGCTTTTTAACTCTGCTGGTGGTGACTTCACCCCCAGGGACCTCGTGGGAAGCTGGTAATGTCAACCCTAAAGAAGCAGGTTTTGGGGACCAGCATCTGTGTGTGTAGGGATGGGGTGAACAGAGCCCAGATGGGGGTCCCACGTCCCCAGGGATGGCCACCTGGTGAACCCATCCCACAGCCATGTTTTAATGGACACCCGGTTTTAGGGACACAAAGAACCCCTTTCCTCTGCTCACCCCATCATAAATTTAACAGCACAAAGGATCAAGGATGGAGTTTGCTGGGGAGCAGAGGGTCTGTCACTGCAGCCAGGCACAGCAGCAGCCAGCAGGTCCACAGCAGCATCTCAGCACTGGGGCAAACAGTTCTCATTTCTCTTATGCCTCTCAGGTGTTAAAAACATCCTTTTGCAGCAGAAAAGGGAAAATGGCATCAGCTGTACACAAAGCAGAGAACAGGGCTGGTGGGTCGTGGTCGCTCTGTCTCACCTCTGTCAGCTGCAGAACAGGGGTTAGGGTTTACTCATGCAGCTCACTTGTCCGTTACTTAGAGCTGGCTCTGACTTAAAACCGAGCCAAGAAAAGACCAACTCCTCAGCATCACACAAGCTGCTAGTGTGTGGGCAGGGCAGAGTCCTGGCAGGCAGATCTTGCCACCAGTCTGATAAACCAGGGCAGCTCCTGCAGCAAGCAAGGATCACTGACTTGCTACAGGTGTGTGATAACTCATTTAACCTTCAGCATTTCTTTCACCTGTTAGCCTTTACTCATTTTCTCCGTTTAAATTTAAAGCCTGCAGTACAGAGACAGCAGAGGAAGTTTTCCCACTGAATAGAGCTAGCAATGCTTCCTTAAAGCTTTCAATACTGGAGTCCGAGGGAGTTGGCTAGGATTTTTTTCCCTTTAAATAAAGCTCCAAGAGATGATACAGAAATCTGAGTCCACTTAAAAAGAGAAAAAAACCCCAAACCATCTTTCCTACTCCTTGTGGTTATTGGACAGAAACAAACCAAAAAGGAAAAAAGGAAACAAAGAAAGAAGAAAAAAAAAAAGACCAAAAAAAACCAAAACCAAGCTTCAGATGATTTCTAACCGGATTTCATGCTCTCTGAGTGCCTGGCAGGCTTTCCAGTCATGAAGGTTTTGGGGCACCAAAGTCCCTCCCCTTAAGTAACTCCTCAGTTATCAAACTCCTCAGCAACTTGGGAGCTTTGGGGCATTTACTGGTGGGGAAAAGGGACCAGGAGCACCGGAAAGACCTGAGCCTAAAGGATCCCAAGGTTTTGGGCTCCGGTCCCCACTCTGCCTCCAATAATGCCCTATGAAATACAAAGGAGCTCCTCAGCCAAACGTCCTTGGTACTGGTCAAAAACACCCCGGTACCTTCCCCTCACCCAGCCCAGCCCCCTCAGACAGCCCAAAGGATCCAGCAACTTCTCCCCTAAAGAAATCAACGCAGCAGCAACAACTAAATCCAGAGCTCTCACCTCTGCTCCTTCCCTGGATCCCAAACTGGGGCTGCAGAACCAGCACTTTCTTCACTGGGTGTGATACCCTGTCAGCAATTCCTCACTGACTTCTGGGGACCAGTAGGAGCCCAGTTAGTAAATGCCTGTCCTCACCCATCTGGGCTGGGTTGCCTGCTGGAACCAATTAGAACAATTAGCAGTACATCAGCGCTTGTGCTAAGGACTCTCACATGTGGGTACTTGTCAAAGACCTGACCCATTTCCCCGCCCTTCAGCCTCTCCTCTGCTGTTTGTGGGGGCTCTCATCCCCCCACTTTTACCCTTTTCCCCCAGAGCTCATATTGTTAAGGGACTGTGCAGTTCAGGGAGGGAACAGCAGCGTAGATAAGGCAGGAGTTAATGAATTGTTCATGATGGAAGAATAACAACCAAGCTAATTAAGGGTCTTCATGTGCCTCCTCCAACCTTCATTAGCTGCTGTAGTGACCCTGTGCCTACTCAGACAGCAGAAACCTACCTGCTTTCCCAAAGAAACTCAAAATCTCCCTTCTCCAGAGCAATTTCTATCACAGTGTCATATAATGGATGCATCATTTTCCCCCTAATTTTCAAAATTAAGGCTATGACGTTTAATTATTATTATTAATGATAATGTCACTTGTGCCTTATCATTTTCATTAACTGACATTCTTCTTAACTTCTAGAAACACATGTTATCCAAAACATAATTATCTACTCTTTTATTCTGCAGTGCAGATGGACTTTAGCAGGTCAGCCATGACTGCTGACAGATGTCACATCCTTCAAGGAGGACTGGACTTCCAAGCCCGTTTTGGTTCTCAGACTCTGCCCACACTTAACCCGTTCTTGAGGCACTTCTCTACCAGCATCAGCAGGTGCCCTAAAAAATTGCATTGAAGAATTTCCCTGAAAAAAAAACCCTCTCCTCTCAGTCCTTTAGAAAAACAGCAGAATTAACATCCTAACTTAAACACCTGGACTAACTTTGGGGGGAAATGACTCCCAGTTCCTTGAAGAGATGCAGTGAATTCTCCTAAACCCCAGTAAGCCTGCCCTTCCTAAAGGACCTTGTCCTGTTCACTGCAGAGAATTAGGAGCCAGTTTGATCAAGTTTGAGCAGCTGCTCTTTGCAAAGGCTATTTCTCCTTTTGCCAGACATGTAGGATGCAATTCTGCCAAACTTGAGAGTCCCTTTGTACACTGATCTCCCCATCAGCATCTAAAGGCTGCTTAGAAAAGGGGAACACATCTAAGCAGAGAGGAATAGATCTGCTGCAAAGGGGCTACAAATTCTTTAGTGCTGAGCCCCCAGCAGTGCTGCCCTGCTGTCTATCTGGGAAGTGTCACAAGACCCAGATGTCACTGGAATAGCAGGGATGCTGAGCCTGTCCTGCTCATGCCCCACGGTCAGAATTACTGGCCGTGTCCCAGCACAAAGTTTTGTCAAAACAAAGTCTAACCCTGCTGGCACCTCCACACTTCTCATCTCTGCCCTGCACCAGCCAAGATGCCAACCCCATTCTGTCTCTTCCCATTCCCCTACCCTGAGGTCCTTTTGGGAAAGCATGGGCTTGTTCTTGCTGAAGGATACCCCGGTAGCATCTGCACAGCCATGCCTGAAGGAGTAAACTGGTCCATGCCTTTCCATCAAAGTCATTTACAAGGAATAATAGGATGGAAGGGCAACTAGAAGATTTTGACAAAAAACATCAATCAACAGACAAAGCAATTAAGGTTTTGACTGTGTCGCTACAGATTTTTCTCTCTAAAATTTTCCTGTGGAAGGGAATCAGATGCAACGCATCTGTGAAAGGGAATCGGGTGCTTACCACTCAGCTTTTCCAGCAGTTTCACTTTTCGTGCCCCTTCTGCCATCCCTAACTTCTGAGACACTCTAGGATGGAGAGGCACCAGGAATACTTCTCTGCCATGGTGCCATGTGTCACACTCCTTCACTAGTGGAAAGCTCTCAAGATTATCTCAGAAAGTTACCTTTTGGTCCCTGTTGTCACAAAGGTAGTTGCACAGAACAGCCTCAACAATTAAGCTGGCCCCGTCTATTTGTTCTCATTAGATACAATTAAATAAACTGACTTAAAAAAAAAAAGGAAGGGGCATGACAATGACTGTTGTCACGTTACCAACATAGCAGATCAATCTCAGTGCAACAAAAAACTCATTAAAAAATATATTTCTTTATGTGGCTTTTTTTTTTGTGAAGTTACACCGTTAAAAATCAAGCTTTTTAACTAAAAATCAGGTCTTTCAATATACGGGCAGTACAGTACATCCCATGAATGCCACTTCCAAGCTGCATCCTGCTCTCCGCGAGCCTTGCACCCCTCCTTGTGGTGCATCGAAGCAACTGTCGCGTGAGCAAAATCCTCTCTGCTGGGTTTTGGCTCCCAAAAAAAGAGCACAGAGACATCCATCATCTCTGGCACCACGCACCACCTTCTCCATGTTGTGAACGTCTCCGAGCTAGAGATATAAACAACCTCTGCTTCTTACTAAAAGTCAACTCTAAGCACACGTCTCAAACATCATTAAACTGGAGGGAGTAGACATGTGTGACACATTGAAACAGTTACACTCCTCAATCTTAATGTTTGTTTAAAGGTTACTTTTGGATGAAAGCTGGTTAGAGAATAAATAACAGATGCTGAAAGCATCCATTATGTATTTTTGCAATTAGCAGAAAATCTCGGTACTTTTCTTAAAGAACATACATAATTTTGTGGGATGTTTATTGCTGGAAGCAATCTGGGCTGTCGCTGGCAAGAGCAGCATCCAAGAGCCCAGGGAAGCTTCACAAGGAGTCACACATAGTAAGCCAAAAGCAATGCTTGCTTCAGGAACAGCACTTAAAACCCTGTGCTTGCTGTCACAAGGAAGTGGTCAAATGCACTTTCTTTCCACAGAAAATTTTAAATTAGAAAGAACATGGTGAAATCATCCCTGTTTCTTTTCCATGGACATTTTGATTACCCAGCAGAAAAGTGGCTCCTGATTACACTTTCATTTGAAAAATGCACCCAGGATGTTTCAGGCTATTGTTGTCTTCTCTGCCCAAGGACTTCTTCCCATGGTTCAACTACCACCTCCCCTCTTGGGGTATGGAGATACTGCTATATCTTGGGAACTCTTGTGCATCCAGCATGCATGGCCTGGAAGGGAAAATGGAAGTAAGGAAGCCACTACAGCTCCCAGAAAATATCTCCTCTCAAAGAAGTTTGTGTGCAAAATATGAGGTGGAGCAGCAGCTTAACTGTGCCAGTCCTCTCCCTGATGATTTCCATCACATCCAAATGAAGCTGGAGGAGGTATTCAGACAGAACAGAGGTATTTGAGTTAGAACATAATACAGACCTCAGCATCCTTGGTGACCATAGCTGGGAACTTCAGCTGGTTCTGGTTGAAGAAGACAACAGTAGTAATGCCCTGAACAGAAACCTAAAGAGCTGCCCTATGCTCAGTCAGGAGAGAGGACCACCAGATTTAGCATCCTCCATACACCCTGATAGATCCTGATAGTGCTGAAGACCTCCACCACAGATTAGGCTTTACCCCTAAGACTTGTTCTAATTCTATCCCCAATCTCTTTTTATACCTCATGGCTCTAAATGAAAATGCATGCTGAGAAGAGAAGTTGTCCAAGACACCATTTTCACCTACCATACCCACCCCGTCACACTTTGGTAGTCACACAGCACTCTTTGCCACTTCTTACCACACAGAAACAGCATTGTGCTAAAAAGCCCTCCAGAGTAAAGCAGATAATATCTTTTGGGATGGTGCCTTGTATTTTCCAAGAGTTGTCTCGCTGCAGCAGTTATTACAAGAAACTAAACCAAACCCTCCTATTTGTAAATTGGACAGAAAAAGCACAACTCAAACTGGTATTTGGTTCAGGATTGAATGGTTCACACGGTGCTTAAGAAGCATTTTAGACAAAAGCAAGCTTTCTGCCAAACATTTGAGGGGTAAGAGAAAATTTTTGCATTGCTGTCTGAATGCAGTTATAAGCCAGGATGACAAAACAGCCTGGCATTGCTGCCCCCAGTGAAATACACTGTGCATCTCATGCTTCACATGCAAGGCTCATGTTGTCTTCACCCTGCCCAGTTTAGTTTCTATAGTGTTATCCTGAAGAAAAATTCCTGTCTCTACAAGCCCTGGCACTAAATGTGGCAGAGTCAATGAGGGCAGATGAGGAACTTGTAGGCAGGGAGTGCTTTTGCATTAATTTCTATACAGCACAATCGTGACAACACATGCACCCCACAAGCATCGCTGCCCTGTGGCACAGGTATTTATCTAAAGCTGAAGTCTAAGAAGTGAAGCAGAATTGTCTGAGCTTCTTCCCTCCCCTCCTCAGCCATCTCACTTGCCTCCATTAATGCATAACTGGTCACTGCTGGTTTAACATCTAGTGACTGAGGAGGTTTTCTCATGCAACTGCTGCTAAGTACTGTGCCGAAGCAAGGCAGCTACAGCTGATCTGACTCACTCAGGAGAAAAGAGCAGAGGTACTACACTGAGATTTCCTGTAGCTGGAAAAGAAAAAAAAAAGCAACGTGCTTTGTTGGTTCTGTAACAGCTTATGTACCAAGTTCATGTCAGAAACAGGTTCAGATTGCTCCAGGTGAAGGCTTAAAGGTTTTCTTTATTTAGTGAGGCACATAGAGATTGCCAAGAGCACCCCCTTCCCTATCCTAAAGAGCATCTGCAATTCAGGAAGGTAAGGAAAAGGCATTAAAAGGCAGAAAGCAAAGAGGATAGAGCATACCTCAGCTGAGCAGATTAGAAGACTCAATAAAGACGCCTATTGTTACCAACAGAAATACTCTACAAATACACAGGCTGAAACTCACCATTTTAAACTAAGCAATCCATGAAAAATAGCAGAGATGCAAGATTAAATTCTTCCCTGCTCCCCTATCTCCATGGAAGGCTCATAAATGTCTGCAGATCAAGAGTGTGCACACTGCTGCTATATGAAACCACATAGTAATATTTTTATATTATTTAATATTTACTGTCTCCTTTGTTACCTGATCAGGCGAATCCTCTTCACATTGTCCTGCAGTTTTCATTATCAGCCATTAACCCCGGGATGTTTGGGCTGCGGCAAGGGCACAGCCCCAGGTCTCCAAGTCCTGCTGCACCACGGCTTGAAGAAATAACCTGATTGTGCCAAGGAGCCAAATGTTGCCCCCCGGAGGAAAGGTCAGCAGAGCTGTCACAGATCATAGCCTTCAGAGACATCTGTGCCACAACAGGGACTGAACTGGTACTGAACCTCACACCAGAGGAGGAAAGTAATCCCCTAAGCTGCAACTTTCCTAAATGCTGGCAGCCAGAGACTGCCAACCGGTAACGACAGCTGGCAGCTCTGCTCTGAACTGAGCATTTTTTCCATTTAACTCTCCCCTTCTCCCCAGACCAGCCTGGGCAGCGGCACACAGATGTCCCCACTGTTAAAAGACACAGAATTTTCCACAAGACCTCAGATTTCCCTCATGAGCCAGCTCTTCTTATTAAGGACAAATTTTTGCTAGTGGGGGATATCTTACAATGAGGCAATCCTCAAGTGCATGCTTATGGTCATCTCTGCCTGCCCTTACTCCCACAGTGGGAGACTTAACTCAAAATCTCTGTCCAAAAGGTGACAACTTGATGGGCAGCTTTGTCCCTGTCAGTATGTCCCTGAGGAGACACTACAACCTCAGGGTGAAGCTTCAGCAAAAGTTTGGTCTCAGCAGTTTTACCAGGAGAAAGATACTACTGCTGAAAAATGCCCTGCATTCCCCACCCCTTTCAGACCAGCTCTACAAATCTTTCCAGAGTAAAGTTTCAAGTTGGAAGGGTTGGACTTGATGATCTTAGAGATCTTTTCCAACCCAAATGATTCCACGATTCTAAGTTCAACAAGTTGTTTAATAGGAAGCTACGTGTGACAAAACAACCTCTTTTGTAACAAACCTTTACATAAAATGAGTTATTTTAAAATAAGCCTGGTAGCCTCTCACTTTACTTTGTAGAGAATATTATGCTGTGCCAATCTCCTTTAAGAACAGCCTGGAGTACAGCACGTAGGCATGTGCTGCAGAGCCAGCAGAATGGCAGTCAGGAGATCAGCTGCTGATTGAGCAAGGAATCATGAGAAATCCAGACAAAAAGTGTCTCCAGCAGCAGGTGCACAGTAGGTTTGTGTTTCCTAGACCACTCCAAGTCCCTTTTCTTTCACACGTGTCAAATGAATTATCACTGCACAACTATATGAATAGAGTCATTTGATAAACTGTATAATCAAAAAAAGGTACCAATTCCACAGGCAATGGCCTGATCTTATCCTGTGCCTAAAGGGATTTTCATTACTTCAGTTTGGATGGTGAAAACTGAACTTTCATACAAATACCTGTGCATGGGGCCACGTAAAGCATCTAACTCTAATAAATACTCACTTTATAGATAGATGGATAGATATGAAAAATATCCCTTGTGACAGATAACTGTAATCCAGGCACTGATTAAGCCACAGAACAAAGTTTATTGGATCTCCTCAAAGTCTTCATACAGTTTTGCTGCTAAATGGACACAACACATTGGCATATTGCCTTTAACCTTTATTTCAATCATAAGTCCATCTTGAAAGAAGTGGTAACACATTTAATGGCATCTTCAATAAATAAAATGACAAAAAATCTAGTCCTTGCACAGACACATTACAATCCACTCCAAATTCAATATTGCCAAAACATATTGGGTGTTTTTCTAAAACTTGCTCCAGAGGGTTTTTTTGTTTCAGCACTTAAATACACAGAAAAGTATATGATGAGAGAAAACAGATACTCTATTCTGAACAGAACTTGTAAAAACCAATAACTTAGAAACAAGAGTGAATTAAATCTTTCTAATTGGATTAAAGAATCCAGTTTGAAGTATTTTTTGAAAAACCCTGATTCTAACCTTCATATTAAAACATGCAGTTTTGCTGGATCCTATCCATGTCAGCATACTTATACGGTAAGAATTTAATTCCAAGTTTTCCTTTTTTTTTTTTTTTTTNAAATAAAGATAAAAAACCCCCCAAATGAATCCATAATTTTTTTTTTTTTTTTAAGGAGAAATTCATAAAGTGAGAGCATTGGCCTCCCACACTCACAGAAGCAGTCATGGTCCATATATTTTGCAGTAGTAAACAGCTATTTGTGGCCAGTCCGTTGCCTGAACTCCTACCAGACTGGAAAAGCTGCTGCAGTTTACCCTTGTTTCTGCACCCATCTCTTCCCCAGTCCAGCAGCCTCAACAGCAAGATGAGAATTCCTGAAAATACAAATCTGACTGCAGGATGAGGACCAACATATCTGATTCTAATCAAAAGCTAAGCTTAATTTAAACTTTTTCCTAAATAGAGAAAGTCATGACTAAAGAAAAGCTGAGCGTCAAGATTTCCAAATGGCAATTCTGTGTAATTAGCATGTCACAAACCAATTATAGCGTCAGTTAATGTAGGAACAACCACTCTATCACTAAAATCAGTTAAAAGGCTCATCTTCAGGCCTTCAGTGGAAGCTTAGGCCATGCAAGGAATGCATGGTTGGGCACCCCCAGACCTATGCATACTATATAGGGGACAGAAAAAGCTTAAACAAAAGACAAAATTGCACCACATCTGTGCAAACATTTCAACCAGGGTTGGTTCAACCAGTTCCCTGCTCACCCCAGCTCTTGCTGCTGACTGCACTTGGCTAATTCAAGAGAACATGGTGAAGCAGAACTCTGTTTCAGGGAATGAAACTTCTTCCTTCAGTTATTTTCCCCTCAGCTGACCACATCGTAACAAAAGTGCAATAACTTAGAAACTTCTCAAACAAACAGCTATTAAAATTACACATTTTTAGGGAAACAAATTCACTAGTTTAACCATAAAAATATTTCCCCAGGTAATAAACCTTAAAGCATTTGGTAACACAGTATTTCGATGATAATAATAATAAGGAAAAACCCTTCCACTTGTTACAAAAGACAGAACTGTTAGAAGATTTTGTTTACCATACACTGTTTAAGAGCTTTGCCATCTTGTGAAGACCATGGTGTAGTTAAGAACATATCTATCATTTAAGATAAATGAGTACTGAAATACTAAACTGACTTGATTAATCTTTTGCAGAAGAAAACAAGGAAAAATCCAGGGCCATGTCATCCAAGAACTTGCAAGACAGTTTACATCCAGAGTCATAAGGAAGCACCACTTTCCATGAAGTACTTTGCATGTCTGTTCCTGAAAAGCATATTTAATAGTTTTTTGAGAACTGCTAAAACAGATTCTCATACTAACTGTAGCTTGATTTAGAGAATTCAGGTTTGGGGATATAAGGGAATTTTGGACAAAATTATATTTGGAAAAAAAAAAAAAAACTGCTAAATTTGGTCCAAGCATCCAAAAAACAAACAAGGGTACATGGGTCCTTCGTTGCTTAATGCTGCTGTTCAGTTGATCCTTAAAAAAAAAGTAGGTGTATGGCAATAAGGAAGAAGAAGGACTGCCCATGACAGGCACAGAACTGTGACAGAATAAACAGTTTCTTCAGAAAGATGCATTAACTGTGATTCTGCCATGTGAGTAACTGAACTTGCACTAATGGAGAACCCTGAAACTTGTATACTATAGCCACAAGAAATTAATTCCTATTTAAAAAACAGATCCATTTCTAATCGACTGCTTTTCCAATCATCATTAGATATGTGAAAAAAATAAAAAAATCTTTTAAAATAATTACAAAGAGTGGACTGCAGTAGCAGCTATTCAAGCAAGATTCAAGCACAAGTTTAAATGAAGTTTCAAGCTGGGAATTAGCCTTCTTTGTCGAAAATTTGTACAACATTTTCAAAAACCTAAAAAGATAAAGAAGAATTTTATGAAGCGTTCATCAAACAGTTACTCCAAGTTAAACCAACATAAACAGTATTTGACAGTACTTTAAAAAATACATAGGGTTTTTTTAGAACATTCACAGTAATTCTTTAACAGTGAAATCGGCATCAATTTTGGGAAGCAGACAGAAGAGTAACATTACTTCAGAAGAGCAAAAGCTCATGAAAATGAAAAAGGCAATACCCTGTTAAACACAGAAAAGCTAGAAATGTGTTTAGTCCAGCTCACACTCAAGCAGAACTAATCAATTTCCTCAAGTTATTCACATCTTACTCGGTCCTTCAGGAGTCAAATCAAGAGTTCCACAACCTCCCTCAGTACTAACATCAGTGCTTAATTAGCAGACTAACCACACACACACACATCTTAGAAGAATGCCAGAAATATGTACCCTGCCACTGTCATCCCCTTGGTTTTTTGGCTTATATACTTACTTCATCAACAGATTTAGAGGCATCCACTTTTCTGACTTTTCCCATTCTCTCATACAAATCTATGATAGGCCTAGTAGACTGCAGGTATGTATGAATTCTAAGAGAAAGCAAGGGGAGAAAAAATCCACATTACATAGTGAAATATAAAGAGAAGGGAACTGAAGAGTTCTGAGGACAGTACCTCTTTTCCAGGCTCTCTCGATTATCATCACTCCTACCACTGCTCTTGCCTCTTTCAAGACAGCGGCCGATACATATCTACAAAAAACATCAAAAGGAGACTACAACCAGGAACACAAGCTGCCATCATCCTAACAGCAGCAACAAACAAAAATCCTGAAAATCTAAACTGGCCTGGTGCACAAAATACAGTCCAGATCTGGTGGATGTAAGCAGAACTCAAAAGGGAAGTTAAGTTCTTCCAGAGAAGAAGGATGATGGTTTTACACTTCCATTTATTAAAATGGGGTTGGGGTCAGAGGAAGTAAAAGCAGCATCAAGCTCTGTGGTTTGACTGGGATCTCTAACCTGAGCCATTTAAAAAAGAAAATTACCTGATTTTCAAGGATGTGTTCAGGCTTTCTGAAAAGCAGCATGTCAAGTGGGACTATTAATATATGTCTGCACAAAGGAAAGTCACTGTACTTTCTCTCAAGAATTTTTTAAGGCAAACTGACAATACTAAGTTATTGTCAGTTAAAATGTTCTCACTTGATATTGCTATAATGAAGACTTCAAAATCTAAGCAAAAAATGAAGAACTAACCATAGCTAGAAGTGTTCCAATGAACTAAGTTTTTTAAACCTTTACTTAAATAAGCAAAATTGACTCATGTACACTCCATGGATACATTTATTCTACTCATGCAGGAGGACAATGGTTAAAAATTATTTTTTCCCTACACAGTACAATCATGGTAAGGATTATTTAGGCATTGTCTATTTTTAGATCTAGTAAAAAAACCAGAATTCCAAAATTAAAGCCCCACCAAGTGAAAAAATTAATTTAGTCTTATTCAAGGTTTTAACAGAAAAATAATAATCCCTCACATGTTCTTTAGGATTACAAAATAATTGCAAATATGTAAAAAAAAGGAAGTAACAAAATCTCAGGAAGTTGGCGAAGGGGGTAAAACGAAAAAAGTCAGCTTAGGGTGCTGGGATATTCATATCAGTTTTTATGCTCAAGGGCACTGACATATTAAAAAGACAGCACATCATGGCACTTGTTAAATGAATGCAATGCATCACTGTCAAAACGCCTTTGTAATCTAATGACTTGCTGAATAAAGTGTTGATTACTATCTTATAGCACAGTTCATAACTATGAAAATAAAGATTGCTGCTGCACCTCAGAATTAAAGCAGACGTATCAAGTTAATTTTGGACTAAACAACAAATTTCTAAGAGTGAACAGGGTAATATTTTCTGAAAAGTAACCAAATAATTCTGTAAAATGTATTTAAAGTTTTGATAAATTTTCTTCAAGAATGCAATTGCTTGGAGTACTTCTTCAATATAATTTATTTACATATGATTATGTCAAGTGTCATTAGCTGTCTATTCAATAAACATGCAGCTTTTCATCTGCTAAAACAAGCTGCCAAAAAACCCTTCAAACTCATAGGCCAAGTTTTCCTTCTACTCTTACATTAGTCCATTCTCCCTGACAGAGTTTAATTGTTCTTCTTGAATGATTCTCACAATATTGTAAGAAAGGAAGTTACAGAATTACACACTTCATTACCTCATTGTCACAATCAAAAAAGAGAACAAAGGAAACATCCGCCTTTCCATCCATAGTCTTATTCCAGCCTTGAAGATTATCTTCATTCCTGGGAAATCCATCAATCAAAAACTTGTTCTTCTGGGAATTGGCAGCCATTGTTTGATCCATAGCCTGATAAAAGATAATTCAGTTCACAATCTCCTGCACATACACTGATTTATCTACTTATTAATTTACCCCCAAAATGTTGACATGGTAAATTGAGAAGCATTTATTTTAGGATTATTGCAGATTTACAAAATGTGCTTTTGTTTCACTTTCAATGCATGCTGGTTAATTCACTGATGCACCAACACAGCTATTGTTCAAACTGAATTCATTATTTCACAAAGCTCAAAATCTCATAACACAATCCCAGCTTTAAAGCTGATTTTCTACAAGATACTGGGAAGTGTCTTTACACAATAAGACATCAAAACATCCCTGATCTAGAGTTAATTCTAAGCGAAAAGCTCCAGATAAATTTAGTGCCAGGAACAGCAGCCTTTTCCTGACTTAAAAGAGATACTCCCATTGTTTTCATGGACATCCAATAACGATAAAGGCTGGAGCTTTTCCTTCTACAAGAACATCAGCAGGTGCTCTTGTCCTTCAGCTGACTATCTATTTTGTGATTAAACTCACAAATCTTAGTGCCTTTAAGGCCTCTAACCTCCAATCAAATGTGACCAAATGTGATCAAATGGACCAGGAGGTCCAAAAGCTAGTGCAGGGAAATAAGAAACACAGTTTCACTGATTTTCCTAGAGCTACTAAAAAATAAAGGAAAATAGAAATAATCCATTTTCACAGATCTCCAGGTATGAGAGGCCATCAGCTCTCCAGCAGTCAGAAAGAAACACAAGTGATTGCTGAGAGAAGCACCTCTGTGTCTGCCCATTCATACCGCTCACACTGGAGGAAAGGCAGTTCTGTCAGAACGCAGCCACTGCTTTGTTGCTTAGGCTGCAAGAGTGACCCTGCAAGGAAATAGCCCTTTCCTTACCCTCTTCAGCAAGCTGATTGTTATTTCAACCGGCACGATTTCCCCCTCCTTAATGTAGTTCTCAATGAGTTCTCCATACTGGGAGCCCGGCCTTTTCCGCTCATCCCGGAGGAGGTCACCGGCAGAAAGGTGCGTGTAGCCGTACTTCTGCAACAGGCAAAACAAACACAGGCTCCCTTCAGTCAGAGCACTTGTGCAAACCTAGCATCAGTCAACAGTGTCAGCCCTGTTTATCTCTGCATTGCAACACAAAAACCCAGGGAATTGCATCTTGCTAGTGAAGGATCTGTTCCATCTTCAGTGTGCAATCTGACAATACAGCACACTCTGCACAGAGCACGCACAGTAACAATCACAGTCATGAAAGATGGAAAAGACTTCCAAGATCATTGAGTCCAGTCTTTGGCCAAACACCATCGTGACAACGAAACCAAAGCTTTAAGTGCCACGTGCAGTCATTTCTTGAATGCTTCCATGAATGGTGACTCTACCACCTCCCTGGGCAGCCTGTTCCAGTGTCTGACAACCATTTCAGTGATGAAATTCTTCCAGATGTCCAACCTGAACCTCCCCTGGTACAGCTTCAGGCCATTTCCTCTTGTCCTGTTCCTGGCTGCCTGGGAGAAGAGGCTGACTCTTACCTTAGTAAAACTCCTTTCAGGGAGTTGTGAATGACAAGGTTTCCCCCAAGCCTCCTTTTCTTCAGGCTAAATACCCCCAGCTCCCTCAGCTGCTGCTCATAGGACTCATTCTCCAGACCATTCCCCAGCTCCATTACACTTCTCTGGACACACTCCAGCACCTCAATGTCTTTTTGAAGTGAGGGGACCAGAACTGGACATCCTTGGGTAAAATGCTCAACAGGGCTTTGGTCAGGTATTTGTGTACAGTTTTCAATGGCAATTTTGTTATGTTTGGAAACAAGACAAGACAAGAATTTTGTTTAAATTCTTGTTTGTTTCCTACTTAAGGAAAACATATAAGGTGATTGTAGGTCCTTTGGAGCTGGAGGAATGTCCCAAACACAGGATAAGTCAGAAATCCCTATGTTCGTGTGGTTCTGGCACCAACTTCTCCTACCTTGGTGAAATCACCTATAACATGGCAGCTGCACAGTCCTCCTGCCCCTGCTACCTCCTTCCCTGGGATGACCATAACAAACTCAGAGAGCAGCCCTTGGGGAAAACCAGTGTTTCTCCTTCTCCTAAGGATGACGTGGCGGATGAAGGTAAATAGATACACTGGTGCCACCCTCTGTCACACCACGTAGAGTAAACAGAGAGAGCAGAGAAATCAGGTTCAGATCTATCAATCCGATAGCAGTGTGCAGGAAAACAGCACACACCACTGCTCTTTCAGCTCAAACTACAGCTAAAATAGTCACTAACAAAAAATACTGATGGAAAGTATTTATTACACTTGAATTTCTCAGGCATTTATGATTGTAAATACATCCTAGTGCAAGCATACACATACATTCCTACCTCAGAGAAATGCATTGTTACAGAAGAAATTTCACAGCACAAAATAATAATTTTCTCAGCTCATTTAACACCACAAGAAAACTAACAAAGTGTACTCTGCTCCTCGACCAAATATAGTCCATAAAAACAGGCAATAAAGACATCTCCTTGGTGAGTGCCTAAGCTAGCTATACATTCAAAACAGAGCACACATAAACAGTCTCATCTGAAAGTTTTTACACAAAACAAAAGCAGCAGCAAAATACTTCAGGGTTATCAGTTTGGCTGCAGCAACATCCAAAACAAATTTCAAACAAGGTGTCTGAGAGGCATAATAATGTGACTACAAACTTGGTGAGGCTGTGAACTTAGGATTTAAAAACTTGGCTACCAAGCAAAGTACAACAGAAATATTACACAACCCACTAAGTGACTTTAAAACATTTCAGTTGCTTTCCAATTTCACCCACAAAAGCATGGAAAGTTAGTTCTGCCATAGTCATAATTTAAAAAGGGATATAATTACCTAAATCTCCAAAACTGTACACAGTTGGCAAAAAACAGAAGCAAGATTTTGCTGTAACTGTGAAGGAAAAGCTCCACAGACATCCTGTGTAAGCTCACTGTACTCTTGCTTTAATGTACATTGCATTTGGATATGCCTAACTAATTGCAAATCTAAATATTTATAACCTACAGAAGCCATAAACCAGAATAAATTGTTCCTTATAAGCAAGAAACATTACTCTGCTGAATGCTAAATTAACACATAGTTTTTCTTGCTGAAGTTATAGAATGATGATTTTTTTAACATCAGGTTTCTACAAAGGAGAAAACAGGAGGAAAATATAATCCCTTAGGTTTTAGAGGATTACCAAACCATTTAATTTTCCTTGGCATTTCCCTTTTCATGCATGAAAATGAAATTGAGGCAGACAATTTTTGGAATTCTCCGTCTTTTGCAACAGTAAACTAAAGTAGTTTTTAACGGCTGAACTGGAAAGCAAAAGACAGAAGTGTTTTGAAGTGCTGTTGTACAAATAGACTTGTTTGAGATAATAATAATTATATTCAAGACTAACCCTCAGAATGGCTTAACCAGGCACTAAGAAAAACAAACCTCTCCTTCAGGGGCAAAACATCTATTTGTTAACTGTACTGAGGCAAGAGCCAAAGAAAACACGTCAGTTTAAACAATGCAAACAAGGGGGGAGAACGGCTTGGCTGCTGCTCCACGCACAAAAGGCTTCAGAGATGTGGTGCCCGTGCCACCCTTGCCAGTTTTAATCAAGGCATTCAGGACACAAAGTTTTCTTTCATTTTAGGTGAGAGAAACCCTCAGCAAGCATCCTGAACTGGAGCAAATCATCGCAGCGCCAAGGGCTCGCAGAAGAGACTGTGATGTAACTGCACAAAACACTCTCACGTCCTGACAAGGTCTGCCTTGTGCCAGCACGGCTTCCCAGCAGTGCCAAGCACATCTCGATGCAATCCTCAGAACGGGACTCGTTGCCACTCCCGCCTAATCCTTCTCCTCTGCAGTCAAAAAGGGAGCAGGACTGTGGTTGCCAGACAATGAAAAAGAAGTTTTCCCAGCTCTTACTAGACACATAATGTCAGATTGAAAGGATGACTTGAATAAAAAAATAGGTCAAAAAAAAATTCCAAATACTTGGATGTCAGCACCTAAAATCTGGAGAGATTTTGATATTAAGAGAGAAGAAAATAGAAAATATAGAATTAACTATTCTAAAATGTATTTCAGAGATAATGTTTTCTGCTCTGCTGTCAGGCTGGTGTGATCTAGAAGAAGAAAAAAAGATTAAATCAAGTAAGTTACTATTACACAAATTCTCATTATTATACAAGTAGTGCAAGCCCTACATGCTGCAATGATTTGCTCCAATTCAGGACACTTGCTGAGGGTTTCTTTCACCTAAAATAAAAGAGAATTTTGTGCCCTGAACACCTTGATTAAAACTGGCAAGAGTAGTGCGAGCACCATGTCCACTTATTACACAAGTTCTTATTATCTTTAAAACTATTTTTTTTAATTATGGGTCTCCAAATATAACTTACAAAAATCAATTATGAATGAAAAAGTGCTGTCTTCAGCACCACTCTAGACACCCTCCTCTTTTGCTTTAAAAAAATAAAATATAAAAATCATTAAAAAAAAATCCCAGTGAAATGGAAAGGCAAGCTCAAGTTTCCATCAGTCCCACCACAGCAGTAGTGCACAGAGCAGATCAGAACACCACTTGCTGCTTGTGTCTCTCTGCCTGGTCAGTCAGTCCCCACGCAGCAGGACAAACTGGGACACACAAGCTGTGTGCTCCACATCTCCAAATTCCAACCCAACACTGCAGCCTCCTCGGGACGCCCTTCCCTCCCCTGTCCTCCAGTCCTTCCAGCTTCCTTCTGTCAGCCGGGATTTGCAACTTTCACTCTGCAGACAGAACACGCTTTGTTTTCAGTAAATACAATAAACAGATGAATAGAACTGGAAATCCATGAGTCACATCTGTGTCACTCTGGAACCAGGCGGAGTCTGCCCCAGCAACCTCGGGCAGTCAGGAAGGATCAGAGGTGTCAGGAAGGATCGGTAGTGTCAGGAAGGATCGGTGATGTGCGGCAGCTGCCGCTGGCACTCCTTCCACAGCCCCTTCGAAGGGGCACGGGGTTTTATTTCTGATTCAGCCCTGTGTGGTCCAGCAACACATCTCCCCACTAAACACACAGCTTGAGACTTCCTTAAGGGAGCAGAAGCCAAGAAGCAAGAGAAACACAAATTACTGCTTTGACCTTGACTCCTATCTTGGCTTATCATTGTTAGTTTGAAAATGAAAGTCACAGGGCTTAAGATTTAAACAAATAAAATACAAACTTTTATTGCCCCAGTTCTGACCTGTCATATCTTGGGCAACCTTAATAAACAACCAAAATTTGCTACATAAACCATTCAAGAACTAGTTAAAATAAAAATAGAACTGTGTAAAGCCTGCAGCCTTAGGGGTTTTTTTAACCTAGAAAGCTTTTGTTTGTCCTATTAGCACACGGAATTAAATCTTTGGGGTACAGACTATAATGCAGTAACAGACTTTCTGTCTGCTTATTCCAATTAAAAAATGGAAGAAATTTTCTTAGTTTGAAATATGTTCTTGTCTCTGGGAAAGAAGAACAAACAAAACCCCCACATTAACAAACCAAAACACACAATGGAGATCCCAGTGACAGTGCCCCCAAGGGAGAGGGGGGCAAACAGAGCACCCCAGTGCTTCAGGAGCAATGACTCTATACCAGACACCTAGCATGTTCAGGAAAGTCCAAAATCTAATGCCCAATGTTCTGCAAAATGGAAATGTTCAGGAATAAATCTTCAGGGGGTAGATTTAAACACTCACCATGTATTAAAAAAAAAAGCTCCAAAGTTCGGAAATACAAATTTATATTCCAAAAATCAACTATGAGAACTTAAGGCTAAGTAGAATACTAATATTTGACACTCATTAAAGAGATTTCAGAAGTTGAGTTTAAAGCAAACAATTTAAACCCCATTTCTACTTCAAGGAAGTTAACGCCATATCTCAGTGGACTTCTAGAAGACAATTAACACATGACAGCAAAACCTAAATCCTCTGCCACTTTCAGACGAGCACTTCTGATACAATGAATTCTTCTTTGCATTGTTTCCTTCGCCCTAGGAAATCTCCTTATCATATATCCCAAAGCAACTTAACAGCTTCTTCCATTTGGATATTAACTTATGCTCTTATAAAGCTGAGAAGGCTCAGCATCCCACCTTGTGGAATTAATTTTAGATTTAACC
Source organism: Gymnorhina tibicen (assembly GCA_013399875.1). Lineage (NCBI taxonomy): Eukaryota > Metazoa > Chordata > Aves > Passeriformes > Artamidae > Gymnorhina > Gymnorhina tibicen. The sequence continues at coordinate 3,636,354 of VXAZ01007995.1, forward strand.
ACAAATATACAGAATAGGGCTGTGGCGGAGGTGAATTATAATTTAGGCACACTGAGAGCAATGTCATGCATACCCCAAATCTCTACAGATCACCTTGCCAAAACAAACAGACAAAAAAGTACATCTCAAATCTTGCTTGGAATAAAGACAAGTGATGTAGTTATTATTCTTCCCACCACCCAAAGAGCTTTGCATCTTAGGCAGAGGTTATAAGGGTTTAAAATTTAAGCACAAGAAAGCATATTTTGCGCAGATTTGCTGAATGCATTTTTTTCCTTGACTTTACCATAATGATTTTATAAGCAAAGTTCAGAAGTCAGCAATAAAGCACATTTCATTATCTCACAGTCACAGAAGATACACTGTGGAAAGCATGAAGGTTATTGCAAGAACCTGCATTCAAATGACATCATTCAACTCATTCAGCTCAAATATTCTGCCTCACATGGCAGCGACGCAACAGTCCCAGATGATGGCAAGCTCCACCTAACAAAGCTGCGGAACGTTTCAGGAGTTAATCTGCAGAGCTGGAAGGGAGAGGATAAGAACTTAAGAGGGAATTCTGCTTCATCCCTCTCTAAATAGGAGGAACTGCTCCAGAACAGCAGCAGTTCTGCTGCATTTGCATTTCCCTGAGAATTCTGTGTGTCTGTGGAACATACAGGAGTTGAGTCTTCCCTCTGTATCGGAGAAAACCAGCCTGGTTCAGCTGTCTCATCCAACCTTATCTGTGGAGATAAAGTATCCTAATCTCTTACCCACTGTTCCCTTTCTTACATTGTGTCAATACCCATTTCCACTTGTTATTAGGTCTTCTTCCCTCAAATAATTTCTCCATTTGTGTCCAAATTTGGCACAAATACATGCCTTCTCCACATTCAGGGACTCCAGCACACACATACTGAGCAGTTATGATTTAGGCTGGTACTTCACACACACACATTTCACCTGCAACATGAGATACCCATCTCCCTTTTTTGGGAACGTGCAGCACCGTCAGCAAAAAAATTACAACACTTCTTTGAGAAATCATTCCCAGGTAATAAGTACATAATATCCCCTTTACTCTACAAAACACAGACACCCTTGGTTTTTAATAAAAATGGTTTGATGCTAAAATCATACAAGATCTCACCTCAGCCAAATGAGACTTCTTCCACATGTGATGTGCTCTGTCCCAAATCTCCAGTATGAATAGCAACCAAGACATATTTATAGCTCATACTGACTTTTTGTTCAGCACAACCTTCAGCAAGATACTGGGTCAGATTCATTCTAAATGTAAACTAATATTATTCAGTCCATTTACAACAAGGATGAATGAGGTTTATTATTACTCAGCTACAGCCCCCTTTTCTCTGTGGCAAACTGCCAGGAGGGTTTAAAATACAAATAAAAATACACTTCCAACCTAAAGGCAGCATTGATTGCACGCAAGCTGCTCACTCCCCTGCAGCAGGGCTCTCTGGGGGCTGCCGGGGGCCAGGTTGAGGATTTGTGCCCAGAAAAGCTGCTGCTCTCCAGTACCTCTGCTAGGTTTCACCCACACTTCTCTGTTCATGTGCCCTTTTTGTAAAGTTTCCCAGCACACTTGCATCAGTCCAACTGTTCTCTAAACTACCTCAGACCCTTTGAGCCTCCCAGTTTAGCCAGTGACTCTCACGGAGGTGTCTGAGCCAGCAGGAAGGTTGTCCTTTGCATTCAACAGGTCTGAGTGCTTTCTACTGTCAGCCCACTGACTTCAAAAAACTTCTTTCCATGTGGTGAACAGGATTAGCAGAATTAAAGCAAATTTGCATTTATTCCAATTTGGATTTTCCTTTCCAGGCTTAGAGAAGAAAATAAATACAGCACAAGCAAGGTTTTTCTTCTTTCTGGCTGGAAATACAATTTGAGTAGCAATGGCTCATTTGAACTCCTCCTAATAAAGTGGTCTTTATCCAATTATATCAGCCTATCCAGCCATAGGCATTTATCCTCCTAAACACAGGCCAGAAGCCACACAACGTACTTCAGCCCTGAGGCTACACTAATGGTTTAGTGAAAGCCATTAATGACAGCCTACAAGGTTCCCCTATAGTTTAAGCTCATTTGTTTGCTACATGCCAGGGGCTGAATTCGACCTTACCAAAAAGGCTTTATGAGCACTATGAACCTTCCATCCCACAATTTAATTTAATGAATATGCTAGTTTGAATGCAAGTCTGTAATTTGAGGTTTAAATCCTTCAGAACCAAAGTCATAACGGCATTTTTTAGTCTGGACCAAATTCACTTAACTTAGTTATACAACACTGAGGTCTGGGATGTAACAGCAGCGTGGATAAACTGTAACAGCACTCCCAGGGCACCACCAGAACAGAGGACACACACAACGTGTCTGTTCCAGGAGTTTTGGGGTTCTTTCCCACCAATAGTTTCAGGAACATGGGCATCACCACAGTTCTTAGCCATTTCTTTCAGTGAGGGTATGGATAAGCTTTGATCCTATTTGGCTTTTAATAAGAAAAGTACATACAAGTACATTACAAGCTCAGTAAAAAAAAGAAAAAAAAAGATAAAAGAGCTGTTTCAAATCCAACATACACACATGTTTGGAAGCCTTCAGCCCTAACTACTTCCGTAATTATCCACCTGGATACAGTGTAATTACCCCTGCGGGTTTTGGTGTTTAAAAGGACAGTACTACACCACATATCATCCACCGTTGTTTCTTAGATATTTGTTGTTGCAAAAGACCGGAAAAAATGTATTTGGAAAACTGAAAATTTGATAATATAACTGAAAGTTTAGTCAAATTATACTGTCAGTCTTAGGCTCTTAAAAAAGAAGGAACAAGATGAACCAGGTATGGGATCAGGATATCCTTTGACCTCTATCATATTGTGTCACAAAAAACCAAAATTTTTTCTATTTTTAACATATTACTTCCACAACTTACTGAGATGGCACTGGGTCAAAAAGCCAACACCCTGCAATGTCTGCTGTACCAGCTGTAACATTCATGGGACATGGACAGAAGTCAGAAGACATGGACCTTGATCCATTTGAAGTACACGTATTCCCAATCGCTGTAAGACACCTCACCTCCTCTCACAGGCCACAACCCCGGCTGCCTCAGCATCCGGGTGGCAGCCCCACAGCCACCGACGTGGCCATGCAGACGTGTACGGAGCCACCCACTCGGGATGGGCTGCAGGACTGGCCTGACAAGGCAGCACCGCCCGGGCAGCCGGGAACTTCTCCAGGGCCGCTGTCCTGCCCCTCCGCCAAGGCACAGCGGGCAATCGGTGCTCCCGGCCGGAGCTGGGGCAGCCTCCAGACCCCAAGTGGGTGTCCCCAAATTGGATGCAAAAACCCCAGTGGTGTGTCCCCAGCGTGGATGCCAGCGCAGGCAGACCCACCAGCGGGGTGTGATCCCGCGAGGCTGAGGGAAAAGGCAGGAGAAGGGAAAAGGCTAGGCGGCCTGACAGGGCCTGGAAGGGAACGGAGGGGCTGCCCCACCACTTCACCCACTAAGGGGGAGATGTGGGTCAGTTATTTTTATTTATCGCCTCGAAAGGGCGATGAATGGACGGAGGGCTCGACAAGAGACCAGACCGAAAGGCATATGAGGGTCCCGCCACCGAGCAGAGCGGGACACGACCCCCAAGCGACCACCCCAAAGAGGGTCACAGACCCCACAGAGGGATTCTACAACTCCCAGGGCCCCCCGCGGCCGGGGCGCCGCGAGTCGCCAGGCCGTGCTGTCCCGCACCCCCTCCACCTCACCTCCACGATGCGAGCACACTGCGTCCCCTTGCCCGCCCCGGGCCCGCCGAGGACGAAGACGACGACGGGCTTCATGAGGAGAAGGAGGCGGCGGCGTTGCAGCAGCAGGACAGCGGCGGCGGGGCGGCGGCCGTGGGGCGGCCGAGGGGCGGGCAGGGAGCAGCGGGGCCGAGGCCGGGGCTGTGACCGGGGCCGTGACTGTGGCACCGCCGCTGCCGCCGCGCTGTCCC
>VXAZ01007995.1:3640934-3666310 GCA_013399875.1 Gymnorhina tibicen
TCCTCCTCTCTGATGGCCCGGCGCGGAGCGAGGGCCGGCCGGGGCCGCAGAAGGCGCCGGGGCGGGCGGGACGCGGCGGGAGCGGGGGTTTGGGTCCGCGGTGTCATCGGCGCCGCTCCTCGGTCACGGCCGCTGCCCGGCCGAGCTGGGGGCTGCAGCGGGCGGGTCCCGCGCCCGGGAGAGGGAGAAGGAGAAGAGGAGAGGGCAGAGCTGCGGCCCTGCCCGGACCCCGTTCCGCCTGGCCCGGCCCGGATCTGAGGTACCCGCTCGGCGCCGGGAAGGCCCGCATCGCTCCCAGCCCCGCCGGGCACACCGCGCCCGGTGCCCCTCTGCGAGTGCGGCTCTGGGTATAAAGAGCTAGAGAGGCGGGGAGATGGGTTTCTGCTTCGTGCTTGTCAAGTGGAAACAGTGGGGCTTTAAAAAAATTCTCCTCTTTTACAAACTTAATTTTGAGGCTTACTTGGGCATTTGGCTTTTAATGGGAATTAATTAACTGCCGCTGGAAACATGAGAGGTGGCTGAGTTCCTTGGAGGACTGCCTTAAAAATAAAGTTCTTTCCTGGCAAGTTGAAATGCAGAGGAAGCACCTTTGCTTGGCAAAGTTTCATGCTTGAGATAGCTACAAAGAGACTTCTTGCTTATTTGTTAAAAGGTATTGAGGTATTTGCCAGATTATATGGGCTGTCAATTGTTTTGTACGTTACTTTGTTTAGGCACCTCAAAAAAATCTAATCCTGCTCGTGTAAATAAGTTAACGTGATTACATGCTAATTTCTTCAGGGCTCTTTGAAGTCTGACTGCAAGTTTTGCACTGTATTATTTGAGTTAAGCTAGCGCTTTATTTCAGAAGTCTTCAAAGTTTAAGTGGTTTGAACTTGAAATCCAAAGACTTGAAACAGGGCTTTGGGAAGCTGATCTAGTGTAAAATTTGCTAAATCATTTTTTGTGTGCCATGGGAGTTTCTAATTAGTGATAACTCTTTTTTTTCCCCTAAACTATATCCAGAGCAGCTTTTCCCTAAGCTTTATCTGCAAACTTGTATTTTGGCCTACACAAGGTGCCACAATGAAACTGTTAGGTGGACAATAAAAGTTTTGTGTTGACTTTGTAACTCTGACAACTTCCTAGGACGAAGTTTCTGCTTTGTTGGCCTGGACTTGAAACAAAAAAAGTACCAACAGTTTATGTATCCTGTTTCTTGGTTTTCTTACTGTGTCATGCTTTTGTTCCTGCTTTTAAAAGTTATAAGATAACTGTGTACCTCAATCCATTTTTTTAATCTCTTTGATCTTCCCAGATTTGTTCCCAAAAGGATGGTCCCTTTCAGTTTCCCTCTGTCCAAGTGTGCACTTTGGGACCCAGTCCCCATGGGCGACATCATTGGCGCACACATCACCTATTACAGGTATCAATAACCTTTTTGGGGAAGCTAAAGGTTAAAATAAATTTTGAATTGTGTGATGCAAAGCCTCATTTTATCCTTGGATTCTGTTGTATGACAAGGCCCAAAGGAAAAGGAAGCAGTGTGTTTGTTATAAGCATATAGGGATTTTCATTGGAAAGATTTGAGTTTCCTTTGCTTTGTGTAACACAGTCCAGTGGCTTGAAGGTGCATCAGTCTAAAGTAACTTAAGATTTCTTTCAATTTTCTTCCCATATGGATAAGTGATGCTTCTTAAAAACAAGCATTAAAAAGAATTTGTGATTTCAATTTACTTATTGTCTCTTTTCTAGAAACCCCAAGCTATCTCTGGTGGAGAAAACCTTGCGGCTTGCCTATCGCCATGCTAAGCAGAATGAAAAGAAATCATTTTCCTGTTTTTTGCTTGGGACCCTGGCAGTAGATGAAGGTAATTCTAAACATGGGGTAGACGGGCAATATTGGTTGGTTGGTTAAGCTGTCGTTAAGGAACCTGAGTTGTTGCTCTTGGACTCTAACTTTATTTATTTATTTTGAAGATGGGGAAGGCATAACGCTAACAATAGACCGCTTTGATCCTGGCCGAGAAGTTGCTGGTGGATCGGGCAAAATTCCAACTGCGTCCCTTCCTGGAGACTTTTTGATTCCATGTACAGTTAATGCCTGGGGACCTTGTTCAGATAATATTATAGTGCACAGTGTTGAAGATATCAGCTTGGCTTTCAAGGTAGGCAGCTCTTAGCAGCTTTTGAGTCTGTCTCTTAAACAATGAACTGTCTGCTAGGGGGACACTGGAGTATGCAGAGGGCTTGATTTCCAACACAGCAAGGTTATGGCTGAAGCAAGGCTATGTAGTTAATTGTGTGAAATGAGCTGCTTGAGTCATTGAAAAGTGTATTGGAAACTGTTGAAATCAGTTAGTCCTCACAGGTGTTTAAGGATCATACAGTCTTTAATCTTGGACTAAAATCTTGCTGACTGGCCAAAGTTTTTCAGCTGGTCTAACCACCAAAACCAGCAAAACAAAAGTGATTACAGCAAACTTACTTTAACAAGAGAAAACAGCTGTTTTGTCTTTTTTCCCTCAAAACTGTCATTCATGAGTTGCAGTATTTAGGCAGTTGGTGAAGTGTTGCTAGGCAAGTGACCTGCCCAAAACATGTAAAGTCCTGTGTTGGTTAGCAGCCATGGCTGAAATGTGTGCCTGTTGATCTGTGCTCTGCTGTAGACATGTAAGCTACTAAATACACTTTCCATTCCTGTAGACTTTTCCCTGTAGTTGTTGTAGTGTGTATTTTATAATACAAATTAAGCCTGCTTTGCACCTGAACTTTCTCAGGATGATACATCCAGATATTAAATTACAAATTTCTTGAATGCAAGTAAGAAAACTTTGACAAATCAGCTTGAAGTTTTTAGTTGTCTGTTATTATATTAATTTTTACACAATTGAAGTAACCCCAGCTTTTCTAATACATCATAAAGCAATGCTAACGTGAGCATAGCTAATTTTCAAGTGTATTCTGCATTATTCATTATCCTCTGTAGAGCAGTGAGCTTTGGAGACCTGGGTTAATGGCTTTATGTATAGTTCCTGCTGCAATAGTAGCTGTGATAAATGATTTGAGTTCCTGGTGTAATACATCTTGAATCATGGTAATTGTATGAAAATAATTTAGTGTATTTAACTCTTTTTTTTTTTTTTTCCTTACTTCTAGGGTCTGCAGCAGAGTCTGTGCAGTAAAGAATCTCTGGATCTTTCTAAACTGCTCACTGTTAGGGCTCACATTGTTTTCACAGAAAACCTGGATAATCTGCATTTTCATTTTCGCTGGGCTTCTCTTACTGTGGCGAATATTTTGGAATACACCCCTGTGAAGTCTGTCCCAATTATTCCAACAGCGCTAGCAAGAAATTTAAACAGTCCTATGAATATTGCACAAGTTCAAGGAACTTACAAGTGTGGGTGAGTAAAGGGTGGTGCTAAAGCTGTCAAAGTTGCCTGTCAGTTTGTTGCCTTTCCTAAGGGAGGTAGGTAGGAGAGATCTCAACTGTACTTTGCTTTTTAGTGAAATAACTGGCATAAAAATAACATGTCTTCTGGCCTTGGAAATATATTAAAAGTTATGAACAAGAAACAGGAAATGGGGTGGAGCAAAAGCATTAACTGGTTCAGTAGGAGTTCTTGCTTTTGGCTTCAGTAAAAGGATCTTCCTACTGGGGCAGGGGAACACACCTCTAGTTAACAATAAATATAAACAGCTTCCAGCTTTTTAAACATCATCAGTGCTTGCCCTACAATGACAATCAGGTGAATGCAAACCAAAGCTTTTTTTTTTTTGTGCTTCTGAGATGGTACTGGGGAGTTATCATTCTGACTGGTAACTAATTTAGTAGGATGAACTAAGGATAGATTAGGGAAATAATTTGAAGCAACTAAATGTCATTTTATTTGGAGAGAGACTTTACAAATGCCTCTCTAAAGGTTACTCTTCAAATTTAACATGACTTTTACCTCTGGATTTGTTATGAATACTAATTCTAGTATTCACTGAAATACTACAAATAGTACTAAGTAAATTTTGTCCTTGATAAGTCTTTGACACAGAGGGAATTGATGAAAAGCTGGAGAGTTGCTGTAAGTGTGTGGAGTAAGAGTAGTTTTGATTTTTAATTTTTTTCCCCAAACATCTTTTCTTACAGTATGTTCTAAACTTGTACTTATCTCTTCAGGATTTCTTTCCTGAAGAGCTGCCTTCCAAAATACTAAAAAACCGAACTTTTGCTTTCTTTCAGCTACCTTACTATGGACCAAACACGGAAATTGCTTTTGCTGCTTGAGACTGATCCCAAGGCTTATGCTCTGCCATTAGTTGGAGTGTAAGTGTTTCTCCAGATTAATACACACGTTGATTTGAGATGTATCTGAGGGATTGCACAGCAGAAATTTGGTAACAGAACTGTCTCTAATTAGATTTTTTTTTTCTTATTTCTAGTTGGCTGAGTGGAGTTACTCATATCTGTAGTCCTCAAGTCTGGGCCTGTTGCTTGCGATATTTGTTCAGTTCTTCGATTCAAGAAAGGCAAGTCACTTTTATAGGTAAAACAGAAGCTGTTGGCTGCCTAAAAAAGTGTTCCACAGAAATACATGACAACATGGGCTCTGCTCAAAGGTATTTGAGGAAATTCTGTGATTTATAGGTTGTATAGAGGTAAGGCTGTCTGGTTTAAATGTTCTTTTTGGTTTTGGCTTCTCCACAAAAATTTTCTGTGACCGAAGTGTTGGAAAGCTGAGCTGATATCTCAAAGTCAGAAGAGGGTAAACATGAATATCATTAAGGTCACTGCATTTTAGTTTAAATAAGAAGCCACAAGCAGGAAACAGTAGTTTAAACAGTGGTGGGGTTTTGGTTTTGAACTTTTCTTAGGGGTATTTTCTTTGAGATAAGTTTTCTTCCTGGTTGTGGCTGACCAACATATTGAAGCATATTGATTTGCAGCCTCTGCTGTCCTGTTATGACTTCCTGTTAAATGTTCAGTTTTTTGTAAGTGTGTTTGCATTCCTGGGGTATTTTTTATTTTGACATTAGTGGATAATCATTCCTCATTGTCTACATCTTTTCACTTGTAACATTTGCCAAGTTCTATATGTCTGGAAGCTGGGAGAGAGTTCAGGTGTTTATAGTTTAAAACTGCACCTCGGGTAAATGAGACTTTAAAATACGCTGTATGCATAAGCACTTCTGATTGACCACACTTGTTTTTAAATTATGAAATACAACCACATTTGGTGAACAGATGTGTCTGCAATTACAAAATAGACTTCTTTTCCTTAACAACTGAAATATGTCCAAACACAGATAAGAGACCAATTAGATTATTAGATAGGCAAGTTAGATGCTTGACTCTCATTAACTTTCACTGATTCCATCATGGAAGTGGGTTAGGGAGATTTGATGAACCATGCAAACAGCATTAACCTCTGCAGGCTAACTGCCTAATCTGTGCATCATACTTTTTTAACTCTTTAAGCTGTAAGTATAATTTTGAAGTTGTATGAATGTGTTTTTCAAGCATCCTGTTTCTGCTGCTTTTTCTATCACATATTATTTAATAAACAAGCAAACAAATAAAAACCCTACAAACAAGCATGTTACAAGTGCTATAAAAAGAAAACTGTTCTGAAAGTAGGTCTACCTTTTCCTGGAAACACACATTATTGTCATTATCCTTGAACTTGTGTTAAGTGCTGATTGTTGTTACTCGCTATTCTCAACTTGTAGAAAAAGAGCTTCAGTATAATTTTCCTTAAAAAAAAATCTGTTTGCTAATGAATGTTTTTTGAATGTTTAGGGATAACCGAGTCACTAAGTGTCTTTATAATGCATCTTCAATTAAAAGCTAAAAAGAAAATAAAACACAATATCATTCTTACAGATGTTTTCTTCTGTGTTATGCTTGAAGCCTTCCAGGAACTCATTTAAAGTACTAAGTGATTGTAAAAGTTTGAAATGTAAAGGAGATGAATTATTCCCATTTCTCCACTTTTCTTTGATTGTTGCATGTGGCTACAGTCATAAATCCATCTGCCCTATCTATAGCTCGGCACCACTCGAAATGCTGTGATTTACCAGTTTGCTAAACTGTGATAATTTGCTCACTGTATTGAAAATCTAAGGGCCTTCTTCATGTTTAAGTTGTTTAAAGATGCGTTTTTCTTCTATTTTAGGGTTTTTTCAGAATCTGGGAGTTTTCTTATTGTGCTTTATTCATTGACGCACAAGGAACCGGAGTTTTACGAGTGTGTTCCATGCAGTGGGCAGACTGAGCTGGGGTTTCAGATCCTAACTTGCCATGAAACAGTTCACCTCTTCAAAGTAAGTGTCTTGCTTTCCTGCTGCATCGTGGTGCTTCAAAATTTGCCTTAAAGGAGTCATTATGATGTGACCCAAATGGATCAGCAGTGTTTGAAAATAATGTAGCTCTATAAAGCTGCTTTTTCCCAGTGAATGTTGTAAATTCACTTTGTCCCTCAAACTGAGAAATGACTTCCAAAGTCAGCACTGCTCACTTTTCTAATAGCATTAAGGATCTGTCTTTTAAATGTACTGTGCTGTGTTGTACTTGGTTAGTGTTCCTTCCTACTAGTGATCTTCTGGCCTTCTGAGCAGAGACTCAGACTTCCTATAGCATTTGTTACTCTGGTGTGCTGTGTGCACCTTGGCCACATCTAACAGCTGCTCTGGGTGATGCTTGCTGGAGAGCAAAGCTGAGTGTCGTGCTTTGCTTGAAGTTGAATGCAAAAAGGAATTCAGCAGTTACTAATTTCATCACAGTTTTATCAACTGCAAATTTTATCTCTGTGCAAAGTAACTCTTTGAAAGAATTTGATACCATGTCTGGGAGATGGCTAGTAAGGTTTGAGGAAGTTCTAGGAAATCTCAGTTCCTTATGTGTCTTCCTAGGCTTGGGCAGAACCTGAAGTTGAGTTGTTAATTTGCTCAATAAACGCTGCTATGCTCTGTCAGAGAAGCAGTGAGTGTAATGTGTGTGCTATGCTGTGTACTCAGTTCTCTTCCCAATTGAATTTCCTTGTTTTCAGGGCTGCCTTCTACCTTTAGCCTAGGGACAGTTTAGCTTTCTAAGGATGATGGGTCTCTCCACAGAAGCTCACTTCTGTTGTCTCCAGGAGTTGCCCAGCTGTGGTGTGTGAAACATTACAGGAACGTTTGCTGTTTCCTGTAGTGGTGACAGCCTGTGGAGGAGTATCTGAGCAGTTACAGTGAGGAAGCATCTGCTCATGGCTATAATTAGCCCAACTACTTTACAGAGTAGCAGGGGAGCAGTGTTGAACAGGAAGGGAAGTTGCCTGCTTCCTTGTAGTGGTGAAAAATTTGAAAGTAGAGGGCAAGCAGCAAATAATCACATAAATGTCCTTAAAGCTGTTTCTTTGGGAGTAGTGCCTCAGTGATTGAAAGTTTGAAGGTTTTGTGCTTCACAAATGTGGAACACTTCATTCCAGAATGTTGAGCCATCAGACAAGAGCCCTATCCAGTTTGAGTTGAGTGCAGAAAACCAAAATGCAGAAACTGAGTTCTTCAGCAGAATGTGCAAGGAACTTCCAATCAAAAGGTAAGTCTTTCAGATGCCATTTATATGCAAAAATGAAATATTTATTGAGGTTTTTGATCTGTTCTGTGCTGTGTGTCAGTTTAGCTGTGCATACATTTTCTTGCATTAAAATCTGTGTATGTGCTTTTTTTTATTCCTACCACTAATGGTTTTCAAGTAAGATGACTGTATTCCAAGAAAAACTGCTTGGTGCTGGTGGTTGTAATTTATGCAGTGGATGTTTCTAAAATGACTTCCTCACTGATGAGGCTTAGTTCACTGTATTAAGCTTTAAGTGAGATCTCTCCTTTGAAGGAAATCTCTAAATGAAATCTCTTTGAGTTGGTAAAAATTCCTTTTTTCTTCCCACTATTTAGAGCTCCAAGACCTGGATAGGTTGAAACTTAGTAATTTTTAAGAACCTGGCTTATCCATCAAATTTTTATCTATGACTATAAGATGGCCTTTATTTTCCTTCAAACAATGTTCCAGTCTTCACTGTAGCACCTCCTATCTTTTAAATATAAATCAGTGCTTTGCTGTTAGAATGTCACTTAAAAGGTGTGTTTGTGTGAGGCTGAGGGGAGGGAGGGTTTGTATCTCCTTGCCCAAAAGCAACATTTGTAATTTCGTTGTTTGATCTTAGAACTGTTTGCTGGGTGAACTCCCCAGTTAACCAGGGAGAAGATGGATAGCAACTGCTTCTTAGGAAAATGATGCACTGTAGATGGCACATTGAAAAACATGAAGTTTCATGTTATTGCTGCCAAATCTGACAAGCAAACATTTTTACTTTGATTTATTTTGGTTTTAGTCCTCCCCAAGGCTCTTCACCCAGCCAGTTGTCAGCAAGTGATCATGACTCTGGTGTGGAAGATGAGGATTTATCCCCCAGACCAATTCCAAGTCCTCACCCAGTGAGTCAACAGGTAACTAAATAAATAGTTGTTCTGGGTATCTCAGATGTGACACTTAAAGCAGCAAAACTCATTGTAAGGGAACTGGAGAGTGTAAAGTTCTGTCTCAAAGTGCTAGCAGGGGAAAACAGTGAAGAAATGAACCGAAAGTCCCAACTCCTGCTCTGGTTAACCTGCCATTTTTTTCCAGGATTCTAGATACTTTAATTCCTGTACACGCTACAGGAGTTGAGAGAGAGTAGTTTCTACTTTAGGAATCTGGCTGTTTTTGAATGGAAGAGCTGTGGGGTCTTATAGAGAGCAGACTCTTGTGGCTTTTTTATTTAATTTACCCAAAAGATCTTCTGCTCTTTCCTTTTTTTTATTGAATTGTATACTAGTACAATAAATACCAGCCTTTGTACAGCATAGGTCTGGAAGGATGTGACAGCTGTGTATAAAATAGATGCAACAGAAAAAATCTCCTGGGTCTAAGAATAGTAAGAGGGAGCATATAGCCCATTTCTAGAAGGGGAATATTCCATATTCTGAAGTGTTCCCCAAATGACATGGAGCGTTTGGCAGACATGGCTGTTGTGCTGTATGAAAGCAGTTTTGTCCTTTAAGAATAATCCTAGAGATCTTGCTGCTTTTTCTGTACCTGGATTCTCCAATCTTTTAGGAATGTCTTTAGCATGTAGTTGGTTTGGAGCTGATAATCACCATATATTGATTTTAAATGAAAACGTTTTCTTTGAGGAAATTCTGCATTCAAAGAGCAGACAATGTTTTTAAGTTACCATACATGTGTGTAATTGTCCCTTCAGGTTACCAGAATTTTTCCTTCAGTGCCAGAGCTGTCACTTATTTTGGATGGGAGTTTCATAGAATCAGGACAACCATCTAAGCCTGTGGGGACTTCAAATGCTAAAAGTCTACCCACAGTGCCAAATCAGCCTATTAAAAAGAAGTGGTGCATGAGATCTACATGTCACCCCAGCCAGCACTCTGAAGACAGACAGAACTTCCCTGCTAATATGGGAGATCCCTCTTTGAGACGATTACCAAATCCTATAAACCAGAAAATTCCAGCTTCAATGCCTTGTAGAGGAAATCAAGCTCTACTGCAGCAGCAGGTGCAGTGTAAGAAGGCTTGCCCTCAATCAAGAAAAAGTTCAGGATCATCCTCTCCTTCAACCCCTGGTAGTGGGCCTTCCCCAGATACGTCTGTGCACCACCCCAGAAAGCCATTGGAAAAACTTGTATTAAATCCTGAAAGTGTCACACCACAGGGAGAGCCTCCAGTTAGGAGAACATCAATATCTGGTTCCAAGCAGCTTCCTGCTGTTACACAGCCAGTCCTCCACAACTCTGCTTTGTCACCACAGAGCTGCAGACAAGCACCAGACCTGCAGGTGCCAGTTCCAGTGCCACCTTGCTGTCCAGCATGCAGCTGTCAGTGTCCTGCTTCTCTCCAGTATAATCCCATAAACTCATGGCAAGGAATTGGTAAAATGAGCCCCAAACATGGAGTGGAAATCCAATCGGACATGGCTCAGCAAAATCCTTGTGCAGTTTTCCATCAAAATATAATTTGCCCAAATGTTTGCTGCAACCCAGGATATGCCACAAGCAGCCCAATAAACGTGAGATACCCTGGGAAAACAGGGAGCTGTTCTGTTGACAATGGCTTATCACCTGGAATAAGGATGCCTTCAAGTGCGAGCCCCTCGAGCCCACAGTGCTGTGCAGCCCACTCCCCGTGCCTGCACACGCCTGCTCCTGCAGCAGGATCAGATAATGGAATGATGGGATTATCTCCAGATGCATACCGGCTTCTTACCGAGCAAGACAGACAACTCAAATTACTTCAAGCTCAGGTTTGTGGAAATGCCAGCTTTCTCCTCTGCCCTCTTAGTGATTATGCTTTGATAGTTCCCCTGCCAAAGGAATTAAATTAACTGTTGTCTATCCATGTTGGAACAAGGGAGCCTGTCATACCAGCTGCAGTTTGGGCTCAGCTCTGGGAGAGGGGACTCAGTTAGCTCTACAAATTGGTGTCCCTTACATAAAAATTGCTTGACTCACATCTAATTAAATTTTGCATGTATTTTTATGGTATTTCCATAACATGAAGGTTTTATTTTAGTAAACTGTTTGTAATGCAAACTGATACGCTTTTTGAATGAATGCTTTTCTATATACATGCTTGTCTGTGTAAAAAAAAAAAAAAAACCAAAAAACCAAAAAATTACTGCATAAGCTATAGGCTTTGGAATTATTGTAAACATACAGATGAAGCACAGAATATTCTCATATGTTGCTTTTTCCACCTTCAAACCTGCAGCTCCCTGAGCTGTTGCTTTGAAAACTTCAGTTGTCAGCATCAGTTCCTGATTTATCAGGTCTTTGTTGCTGTGCTAGAAAACTGGACTTTGGGGGTTTTACTGAGTCCTGTTGCCTCACCAGGTTAAGTTTGTTCGAAATACCAGCCCTTTGATCAACCTGCTGGCCCTGTATTTTGCAGGGTATGATTTGGGGCTGAAGAGCCCAAGTTTAAATTCTGCTTCTGGTGATGAACAAGACAAACAGGAAAGTCTGCAGTACTTAAACTAGAAAATTACAGCTGGAAAATGTTTTTCGTATAGTTCCTGTGTGTAAAATCAAGCTCCCAAAGCATGGGTTGTGCGTGAGGGAAACCCTCCTTACTGCAGCCTTCACTGTTACTGTATTTCTCCCTGGAGCTGCAAACTAATTGGTGAGAAGGGTGGATGAAAATCCTAGAGAGAAGATTGCCTGGCAACCTTAATTTTATCATTTAATTGCTTAGCTTTGTAATTAATACAAAGTTGGTGTAGGGACAGTTGGCGTATAAATGCTTGGCTGGTAAGTCAGTTAATAGGCTTTGTATGTGAATGAAAGGGAAGGAATACTTCCAGCAAGCGTGGTGCAAACAGGCTTTACTCAAGTTTTCTTGGTTCTGCCAGTGTGCTTAAAGATCTTCTGTGCTAGCTCTGCCAACATCAAAATTGGTGTTTTGATTTATGCTGCGCGCACTGCTGAGAACTGGAAGGCGTTCAGACTGCTGTAGCAGCGCAGCTTGGATTTGAATCCAGATCTTAGCAGAACCCAATTTACTAATTCGCTTTTGCCTGTTATAGCTTATATTTGATTGTCCAAATCCTAACTTTGCGATGGCTGTTACAGATCCAACGCTTGCTGGAAGCGCAGGCTCGCCAGGCGGGTTCCTCGGAGCCCGGAGCCGCCAGCCAGGCTGTGCAGCCCGAGAAGCCAGGGGACCTTGTTTCCATGGAAACGCAGACCTCGCCGCGATCACACGAGAGGAAAAGTGTAAGCGTTGCCGTGAGCACAGGTAACGCTTCGTTCTTTCAAAACAGACCGGCACCGCTTTTTCTGGACGTTTCTGTGGTTTGCTTGGGCATGGAGGAAATGTTTTGCAGAAATGCTGAAGCTGTGCAAACATGCACCTAGATCCAAAAAACACCTAAGTTGTAGAGGTGTTATTTGGAATTTTAGGCTGGAGTTACTTTTGTCTTTGATTGCCATCACTGAAAGAATTATTTTTCCAATAGCTTTAGAAAGGTGTTCTTTTTAAAATCATGTCTTCATTGAAACATAACTCCACATCTTTTCTGATTTAATACACTGTTTTGAGAAGTAATAGCTTCTATGCCATATAGTGTTCCAGTAAATATATTGTTGATTTTGTTTGTAAATCATGCATGGAGAGGAGATTGTATTTGCTTTAAGTTAGGCAAGTTATGCAGCTGTATCTGTACAGCTGCATATTAACATATTGGTTCCTGTTAAATTCATGGAAATGTTGTGGTTAGTCTGGAGGAAACTTTGAAACAGGCTCAAGGTCGATGCATTAAAATGATTTAATACAAGCATTTCTTTTCATCAAGTATGCTTTGGAAGAAACTAGGACTTGAATGATGTTTTGGCAACTTTTAGCCAATTTAAACGGTAAATCACTTTTCAAATGGTGGAAGAAACATGAACAGGAGAAAATTATTCCTCTAGCTATACAAAGCCAAAGGGTCTCAGAAGAAAGTAATGACTTTTCCTAAATAGTGAAATCTCTAATTTTGTCCTAGGTGCTAGTTTATTTTGGAATACAGCCTCAGAAGAACAAGGCAACTCCATACCACGAGGGAAAAAAGTAGATGGAGAGATTTCTAAGGAGGACATAAGCATTTCAATTAATGCTGAACAAGATGCGAGCAATACAAGTATTGCTTCTTCCTTAAGGGTTGACATGCCCAGCTTTGTAGAGAGTAGTCATCTTGTGGAAGAAGGATCTAATCAGAACACCCCCCAGTAAGTAACCAGAAACAGCCTGTGCTCACTTAATGTGCTGAACTGCCTTACGTAAGTTCTTACTTCTGTAATATTTTTTTCTTCAGTAGTTTTAAATAGTCTGACTTCAGTTGTTGTGTTCTCTCCCTTCTTGATTTTTTAATTATGTTTCGAATTGTACAGCTCACCAAAACACAGTTGCCTTTAGAGTCTGCATTTATCAGTCATGCAGGTTTAGCTTGCCTACCTATCAGCAGCAGCTGATGGCAAAAGCCTTTAACTTGCAAAAGCATGCACTGTGCTGGCAGCATTCCTTTTCTTACCTTGAATCCTGACTGGAGAAGGAGATGCTGCTATAGTCAGTTGTTTTCCTTCAATGGCTTTTCCTTGTCAGCATTCAGAACCCTTCCAGTTCTGAGGGGCTTGGGATGAGGAGTTTATAATTATGTAGCTGTTCCCTGAATTTCTCTTTATATTATGCCTAATTACTTTGTGTGTGGTGCATGCAGGTACTGACTTCACTGCTGTTAATTTAATTATTTTTAAGCTCAGATTCTTTATAGTGCAGCGACTAATCTCAGACTAATTTGGGAACTGATTTAAAAAATATTTTTAATTATCTATATGGATGCTATTTCTACGTAGGAATAGCTCAACAATTTAGCACTTTAGTGATCTAATATTGTCTAAGTGTAAAAAGCCAAAGGAGGGGGCATACCCTTCCAATTAAATTAGGTTTCTAAAATATTCATATTGGGAAAGATGAGGGTAATTAAGCTATAACTTAACTATTCATAGTCCTTGATAAAAGTACTATCTGCAAACATATACTGCTACCACAAATGTTATGGATTCAGATTAATCTTATGAACATTGTATTTTAGGACAATGCCATCTTAACATTCTCTTCAACTTGGATTCATAAACCTGTAAAATAGCTGTAAAGTACCTTATAGTAAGAATGTAGAGCATCACCCAGATTTCTTTGAGGAGGAGTGGAACATTTTTGGGAATGATGAATAATTGCTAGTGTAACAGTATCTGATAACCTACATTGACTATCTGGTATGTCACGTGGTTAAAATCTTATCGCTTTCAACACAGGCAATTGATCAGTTGAGTTCTGAAATTCCCTTATCTTACACTTGTCTCCTCAGGAGGAACAGGAAGGGGGAGGAGGGTCGCTTAAGGATCTTCTTGGGATGATAGTAGTATTGATATGTCTGGTCTCCAAAGGCTTCTGCAATGCACACGCCAACTGAGGGGGGTGCAGAGCATTGTGTTGTAACTCGTTCAGAGTATTTATAGCTCCTCTTTCACATCTCTTATTGAAAAATATTTCAACTAGGTGTTTGTTCTCAATTTGTGATACTCAGTGTGCCATGTGTGTACTTGTAACTGTCTTTGAGAAGTTTTTAAACTGCCACAGGAATCCCATCATAAGTTATGTACGTTGGTAAAAGCAGCTTTTTGAATAAGTCATATGTCGGAGCATGGAAGGTATTTGTTCCTAAAGGCTTATAAGTGAAATGCTGAAAACAAACTCCAAACTGTTAATAACTTTTCTTTCATCTGGTTAAGGTTAAGTCATAGAGTGTCACCTAGTTTCCACTAGTCCAGAGATGCCATTGCCGCTTTCAAATCATCTTTTGAAAAGCTAGTTGGGCTGTTGTAGTTGCTCACTTGGAGGTGTATTTCTTCAGTCTTCAGATGACTTTGGAAAGAAAGTGACTGCAGAAAGGAGCAAAAACTCAAGCAGCAGGCAAACTAAAACCCGTTAGGATCTGTTTGCAGTACTTGATTATTCTCCTTCTCTGATGTTCATGAAAAAATAAAGTATATGTAGTGGTAATGATGCTTTTTCTGTTTCAAGGATGTATGTAGCTATCTTGGTGTTCTCTTCCAGGACTGGAAACGTTTCCCAAGCACTTGTTCGTGGTTCATGCTCGGAGGAAAGTGTCAGTGTGTCTTTACAGAAAGAGCCATCGGAGGGAGCCAGGAGCCAGGTGGTGGTAACAAGTGAGCAGAGCTCTGAGCCGCCCGCCTCGCTGCTGCCTCGGCAGCCCTCAGAGGAGCAGAAGCTTTACCAGGACTTACTGGTAATTCATGCACATTTTATATTCTGCACTGAATGCAACAGTCAGAACAGCACCCTGCTGAAGTTGTGATGTGGTATGGGCATGAATGAAAACTGCGTGTGGTTTTCAGATTCACATTGTGCTCTACAGAAGGCTCCAAGTTTGTGGTTCTTCGATTTTTTGTAAATGTTTAAGTGGTTATTTTGTACTTCTCTTTCATGCATACGTGGAGTGCTGTCTATTATCTAATAAATAATAATTCTTTAATTCAAAGACATCAGCTGATAACTTCCCAAATTAGTGGCCTTTAAAATAACATGGTATTTTGCCTTCAAGTCCCTTAAAGGGCAGACATTTCAATCTTGAAGAGTATCAGTATGTGATGTGTTTAAATTCAGAACAGACTTTTATAGAAAGCTTGAAGTGTAAGATGTTCCAGGGTTTGACTACACTGCTGTGAGTTTAAGTGATTGCATCTGAATTGAATCTGAATTTTCATTCTTTGTCAGAATAAGCTATTAATCCATCAAGTTGTATTTGAAGTTGTGTAAGAACAAGTCAGGATTTTGGTATTTGACAGCTCCTGCATGTCATGATGTTTTTGCCATGTGGTCTTTTCCCTGCTCCCTTTTTCTGTAGGGCCAAGTAAACCACCTCTTGAAGTCCTCAGAAGAGCAAGACCACTTGCCTTTAAAATCAGGATTTGTTAATGATGATGGTCCTAAGTATCAAGATATTGATGATACAGCAGAAGTGGCTTCAGAGACTGACACAGGAGGGGTGGACAAAGAGAGTGTCATTAGTGCCACACTCAAACAGCTGAGGAGTCTTGGAGTGGCAGTGGACTCACCTGGCAATAGGAAGGAAAATACACACAAAGTGGAGAGTGCCAGGTAAAATACTGGTGGTTTTGAACAGTAATGTGCAGATCCAACTGAAAATGAAGATTTGGCTCAGTGAGTCAAGAGAAGACTCTGTTCATTGCCACTGGGATTTGGGTGCAACTTGATCTACATTTCCTGCAAAACTGAAATGCTGGCTTATGCTATGGGCATTTCAGATAAGTTTAAGAGCTCTGCTAGCAAAACTCAGATTATTTAAATATAACACAAGTAGCTCTAGCTGTTAGAGCATCTGGTGATTCTTAAAGCATTGTGCATGCAGTAGCATGCAGTTCCCTAGAATAGCAAGGAAGCTTTGCGCAGTTCTTTGGTCTGTGTCAAAGTATTCCAGAGAAACTCTGGACTTGGGAGACTGAATGTTAAGCAGCTGTGTAGTTTGTCATTGCTTCTCAACCTTTGTCTTGCATTTTACCAGAATATGTGAAATTGTTGTGGCTTTGGTATCTAATCAAAACTGGTTCTGTCCTAATTGCTTGTTACTGGGGGGGCTGTGCCTTGAGCAGAGAAAGTGCTGGGGAGGGAAACAGCCTTGTTGAAACAGAGGAAGGAACAGAGAAGTAACTTCTGAAGGAGGGTTTTTAGCCACAGGAATTTACTTGTGTAGCTGTGTAGGCATAGGCTGACTGCCTGGTACAGCTTCACTTTCATCCTTATTGTCTTCTTGATCCTAGTATGTAGCTGTTATATAAACAAAAAATCTAACCACCTCCTAATTAATCTTCTCTTCAGCCGTGTGTCAAAAGCTGTTTCCAGTCATACAGTTTCTAACCTCTTTTCTCTCCTTTTTACTTATATTTCATTGGGTGTTTTTCTGGAATTTCTGGACTACCTTTGTGGCTGGACAGTCTGTCAGTGTTCCTTTAATGTCAATAACATGCTAATACGTGAACCCCTAAGGCAGAACTGGAACTCTTGGGGTTTTTTTCTTCAAACTTGGGGAGTGGGGTGGAGTTCTTCCTTCTGCCACTTTCAAGACTGATAAACAATTCTGAGAAAAGGTCTACAGCTCAGTAGAGAAGGAAACAACAGTGCAGCTCCATGGCATAATGAGTGGTTGTTGTTGTTCTGAGCCAGTTTATTCTCCCTGGGCAAACTTCAGAATTTGTGCTCAGTGAAATAGCAAGCCTCTTAATTCTTAATTTGAGGAGCTTGGGTTTGTGAACTAGTGTATGATGTGTGAACTAAATGCAGTGGCTTACAACCATTACTGGTGTACCAGAGCTTGTTCTTTCAGTCTTTAAACACTTGATATATATATATACAAGAAATTGCTGTACCAGGCAACAGAACAAATAAACATTTCCCATTTGAAGATACTTCAAAAACTAGAATCTTGTAGGCTTCTGGAAATAGATGCTAAGTCAGAGTTTCTCTAAAAATCCAGGAATTACCATGCACTGGGAAAGATATTCTTGGTCTCAGTCACTGGGCTTGTATTTCTAGCTATAAAATTTTTGGTAGAATTCAGAGTTTTAGGATCAGACACATATAATGTCACATTCACTGCTGAGAAAAGACCAAGAGCTCAAACCTGCTTTAAAACCAAAACCAGCTCTGTAACCTGCTGGAGATTACATGAAGGTGCTGTGTATTGAAGAAGAAGAGAATACCATCCTCTGACAGTGTTTTTTGATACTGTGGGGCTGAGTAGCTGCTTTTCAGTATGTGCAGATAATATTATCTCAGTCCTGATGGAGCTGTGGTGTTCAGAAGAAAGGAGAAATCAGTACAGTGAGAAAAATTGTGAAATTCATGCTTTTCCTGTAATGCTAAGCTAACTTTTTGATGCTTTATTTCAGCATCTTGGCGTGCATAAGTCCTGAAGCAGTGGTGCCTGGATTAAATTCCTTGTCACTTGCCAGTGTCAGCATGTGTCCCAACGTTGTTGATTTGAGCATGGAAGCAAATGCCATAGCACTCAAGTATCTCAGTGAAAATCAGTTATCCCGACTGTCTCTCAGTCGCTCCGGCCAAAATCCTCCCACAGATTTCTCCTTCCAAGACATCTTGCAAACAAATATGGACAAGAGCATGGTGGGTCTGAGTTTAATTTCACCCAGCAATATGTCCTTTGCAACCAAGAAGTACATGAAGCGATATGGGCTGATACAGGGCAATGACAGCAGTGAAGATGAAGAGGAACTGCAGGCTCAAGATGGCAATTTTGGCACTGGCAAAAGCATGCCAGACAAAAACTGTACCCCTGTGTTGGACAGCTTCAGCCACCGGACTGAATTATCCAAAAGGATGGATGGAAGACTTCCCATTCACCTGAAAAGTCACAGCAGAGAGTTGACTACTAATGCTTCTCCACCAGAATTAAACAGCCCTGTGTTAAGAAATATTACAAATGAAATTTTTCCTCCCAGAACAGATCAAGCAGATGAAAACTCACTTCAGTTCCTAAAGGATTTAAAATCAAAAACCAGATTGTTACCTGGGAGGGTTGAATTCACTGAACAACCTGTCAGGAAAGATGAAGGAGATACTCAGGCCTTCTGTGGAAATCTACATACTCCAACTCTTGAAATGTTAAACCAGTCGAACAGCATAAATTCTGTTGGCACCATTCTTGATGTGAAACAACTCAGGCAATTACCAAAGCTGTTCTGAACATCCCCTGAGATGGCTGCAACCACTGCTTCAAATCAGAGGGACCTCTCTGTAAAAGACTACAGGAAACCACGGATTGAGCTGTCTTTGAAGAGGTCACTCTGTTGTAGCAATATAGAACTTGCAGAACTGAGTTTTCAGCCCAGCTCAGGGACAGCCACCTCAAAGTGCCTGGCTGAGGCAGTGCTGATCAGCATTGACATATGTGTGCACTTTTGTTTACAGTTAGGTGTGATTTTAAAGCATATTGAGGGTAAATCAACTTGAGCCCAAGATGTACTTTTAATATAATTTTAACAGTGGTGATTACTTAAGTGTTCTTCCATTGACTTTTTAAAAACAGACTTTTCCATGTTTGTGCCAACTGTGAGCCACTGATAATGTGTGTGGCAGAGCAGGGGTAACAGAGCTAAAGCACTAATTTCTAGAAATTTGCTGAAATGGTTGGATTACTGTGTGGGGGTTGTCTCTGTGGGGAAGAGAAGTATAACTTTGGCTTTACTTTGCATAAAATTATTTTGAATTCAGCCAAAATGGCACATGTAACTCTCTGTATCATGCAATCTTTGAAGGAAAAGGGGGAAAGCTGGCACTTTTAAAACTTTTGTGATTTTTTTTTTTTACCTCTGTTTTCTATTTATTTAAAATTACATACGGCTCATAAAGGTCAAAGGTTCCATTAAAAAAATTAATCTTCAGTTGTCTAATGCTGCCTTTATTTAAGACACATATGGCTTCCCAGTCCTGGTTATAATGGTTAACCTGAAGTTCACTGGTTCACCTGCTACTGAACTCCTCAAGAATCTGATAGGGAGTGGTGGGGTAAGCAGAAATAATAGATTTACTTTGTTCTGAATTAACCCATAAATATTCTGTCACCAGGCACTACAGTCTATTAATCAAGGAGCTTTTTTCCATAACCTTGTGATGATAATATTGCACAAGGTGAAGAATTTGGCTGGAAGTGGTGATTCATTCCCATTCCCACCATTCCCGGTGGGAGGACAGTGGAATGATGGTGGAGCTGTGTGTTTTCTCACTGGCCTTTTAGTGCATCAGCATTCTCTAACAGGCATTGGAACAAACTTTGTTTTAGTGATGGCATTGTCTCAACAGCAGTTCAGCCAGTGGTGCTGACCTTGCCTTTCCTGTTCTGAGTGTTAAACTAGAGATTAAAACATCCCCCACTGAAATCCTGGGCCTTTCCCAGTCAAAGCCTGAGGACCGCAGTGTTAGTTTGTGGTATGTTATAGGGGGCTCTAATTGCTAATTAATTTATTACGGAATTGGGCTGCAATAAGCCATGTGCCATTTTGAAGCCAGTACAGAGAGGAAGGCAGCAGCTCCCTTTAGGCCGTGTCAGAATTTCTCCTCTCACGCAGCCTCTTCCATCAACAAGGATATTTGCTTCCTTTCAGGAAAGGTGCTACTTTGCTGTGCTGAAAAATAAAACCTTTCTCAGTCCCAGAATCTCCCCTGGATCAGGCATAAGCTTGTTATCTGCCAGCACCTTTTCTGCTGAATCAGTCAAAAAATAGTTAATGTTTTTGAACATTCCAGTGAGATGAATGAGGCAATTCATACCTCTGAGCTATTGTTGCAGGGTTTTGTTCTTTGTTTCCCATTGTAAAATGTCTGGAAACACAGGAAGATGACAGTTGTATTGGTTAATATTTTAAAGACTTTCTTCAAATGCTGAAGGGCTAGAAACAATTTGAAAACAAAAGCCAAACTACTTGCACACAGCTCAGGACAAGGGTGTGGTGTTATAATAACTTACACAAATCATATAATCCTGGACAAGCAAGCAAACTGTTAATTTACTGGACCAAAACAATAAAAAACACCCTTCCCTTTAAGCAGAATTTTCCTTTCATAATGTGGTGCTGAGTAATTTCGAGATGTCTGTTTTTGTTTTTTTTTTTTCCCATGAAGCATCTACTGCAATTTGAGGTAAAAAACACACGGAAAGCCAGGTCTGGCTTTGTTAACAGAGCACTGGAGCCCAAGTTCTAGAGCTGGCTCATCAGGCAATGACATGGCTAATGGGGCAACATTAAGGCTTTATTGATTTGGGTTTTGTTTGGTTGGGTTTTTGGTTTTTTTTTTGTCTTCTATTGTTTCTAGCTATTTTTTATTGTAATTAAGGGAAGGTATGTGTAGTGCTAGTTGAAAAGGTGTGCTGGGCCTGCTCGGAGCATCACTGACCACTTCACTCTGGGTCATTTTGGTGCTCCCCACCCTGACTGAAGGGTTTGATCCCGCCTCACTGAAGAGGTAAAAATGCGGGCCGGAGGTGGGTTGAGCACGGCCCCGGCTCCCACCGCAGCGGGCGCAGGCACGGCTGGGAATGGCCCCGCAGCGGCCCTCGGTGCTCAGAAGATGCTCGGCTTCCTAATCTCCCCCGCCCAGCCCCGGCTGTTCTATCTTTAACGCTTCCTGTTGGTGAGAGGAGCCGGCTCGAAAATGGTCGTGTTTCCTGGCGGGAGGCACGGCGGGCTCTCCGGCGCGTCGTGACCGTCCCTGCCCCGCCGCCCCACGCACGCTGCCGGCATCGTGCGGGCTCCTGCCGGCCGGGACACGGCCCCGGCCCCGGCCGTGCCGCGGGGGGAGCGGCCGGGGCTTGTGGAAACCTCTCCCACGGCCGCGTCCAGAGCGGGAGGCTGAGGGGAAGGAGTGAAAGGAAGAATAACAGCTCCGGCATTTCCCCCTGCGGGAGGGCGCGCAGGTGGCGGGGAGACAATAGCGACCCCCGCACCCTGGCCCCGCCGCCGCCCCCACCACGCACGGCAGGTGCGGCCGGGCCTCGCCGCTGCTTGTCCCCCGAGCCCCGGGCCCCGCGCAGGGCCGGGGTCGCCGCCTGGCCCAAGCCCCGCAGAGGGGACCGGGGGGTGTCCCGGGAGGGGCTCAGCCCGGGTCCCTTCCTCCCCGCCCCGCGCCGGGGGTGATTTCGTTGATTTTCGGGTTCCCGCGCGGGCCGGCCCCCGAGCTGTCCAAAACCGCTCCCCGCCGCTGCCTTTAGGGCCGCGCTACCCGTGGGTGCCCGGAGGAGCGGATCTGGGACCCTCCAGCCACCCCTGCCTTCCCCCTTTCCATGCCGAGAGCCTCTGGCATTTCGGGGAGGTTTCCACGGGCCCCGTCTCTTTGCGAGCGCCGCGCAGGGCACCGCGACCGCCGCACCGCCCTCCTCCCGTCCCCACGAGCCGCTCCGGGGGCACGGCGGCTTTGGCCGGGCCCGGGGGTCCCTGTTCGCCCGGGCCGGAGCTCGCCGCGGCCTGGCTGAGCCCCTTCCCCGACGGGGCGCGCCGCCGGCCCGACATCCAGCCCCCACGCGGTTCTCAGCCCGGTCCCAGCCCCGCTGGCTGCCCCGCACTGCTACGGCACGACCCAGGTCCCTTTTCTCCCTTATCCAAGCCCCTGTCCTCCAGGGTCCGCGGCTCACATCCCAAATTTCTCGAGGGCGAGAGGTGCCGGCTCGGTACCCGCTCCTCTCACAGTCCCCTGCATCCCCCAGCTCTGCAAGGATGCTCGGCCTCCTCCCACCCCAGAACGGGAGACGAGACAGGGAGCTCGCCACAATTCAGCCCTTCAGCAAAAATGCACAGTGTGGGGGGAGGAAGGCTGGGGATGGGGCCGCTTTTCTCCAAAACATCTCCTCTCGATGTGCTTTATTTACCTCCTCTTGTCCCAAAGCAGCTCACACCCCTTCCCCCTCTCTCAACATCTCCAACAATTTATTTTGGCTCATTAAATTTAATTAAGAACGGAGTAGGTGTTCCATATTTAATAATAATAAAAAAAACCTGAAAAAAAAAACAGGGGCATAATAACCTCCAAGAGGACTAAAATAAAGAATCGCTATTCAGATGCGGGCAGTCACAGCGCAATTTTTTATTACTCTTTTTTTTTCTCTTTTTTTTTTTTTTTTTTTGCAGTGTCTTTTTAAGAGCATCTAAGCACACACACATAAAAAGCTAGAAGGCATGCATTCCGGAGTTATTCCTATGCATATCCCTGCAATAATTTTCCGCTTTCCTTCGATAAAATTGCCAAATAATAATGAATCATTTCATAAATAATGGGTTTAGAAGCTTATCAGGGCAGGCGGGCCACTGCTGGGGTTTTATCTCTCTCGGCCACATTGCAGTAGTGTTCCGCTCTCCATACTAAATAGGAAACTGGACGTGATGTGGAATTAGAGCCTACCCAGCTGAAGCCACCCAACACTTACTACAAATATAGCCGCGATGCGTAGGCCACAAAATGGCTCCACTCACTTTTCCCAATGAAAAGCAAATGGTGAGTAAAGAGCAATCGGCTCTGCAGAGAGCTGGGCGCTGGGGACGGCGGGATGCGGTTTTGGGGGGCTCCGGAGGGCAGCGAGTGGGCTTTGGGGGGCTTCTGCCCCACGTGAGACAGGCGAGCAGGGAAAAAAACACAAAATCTTTTCTGCGGTTGGGTTTTAATCTTTTTTATTCTTTGATGCGGGGTGGGTGAGGAGGAGAGTACGCTTTCCCCTTTGAAACTGTGGGGTGCGGCACCCCCACCGCCCCGGGACCCTCGGGCTGCGGCTGCGAGGCGGCGGCTGGGATAGGCTGGGGGGCGCTGGGGGCGAAGCGCCCACAGGGCCCGGGTCCCCCAGCCTCTCCCCAGGGACAAACAGCAGGACACGGCCCGGCCGACGGCCAGAGCCTGAGAGCTTCTCCCCGAGAGGGGGGTCCCCGATATCCCGCTCCCTCCCGCCCCTTCGCTTTGGGGCGATTTCCCTACAAAGGGCCGGCGGGAGAGGTGTGCTTTTGGGTTGGAAATTTCCTGCCGATCGGCTGCTGGAAAACAAAAGGATTTTGCGGAGAAGAAACCAGCGGGCGGGGATTTAATGCCCCCCCTCCATTTTTTCTAAACGAAACCACCCCGATTTAAGGCAAAATACTGCTGCTATCTTTGCGGTTTTGTATATTTCGTTTTTTAACGAATGCGGGAACAGACGCCATCGGGATGATTTCTTTTTTTACGAAGGGGAAAGCCTAATTTTTCGTAATTTCGTTGGCGGGGTGAACCGGCCTCGCCTTCCTGTCGCTGGGCGGCGGGGAGCGGGCTCACTGCGCCGCCGGCCGGGTGCCGGCTGTCGCGGTTCCTCGGCCGGGAGCGCGGCCGGTAACCGGCCCCTTGAGGAATTTAATTTGCCCCTTTAGGAATTAAATTTTCCAGCCGGACGTGGGAGAAACGCCGCCGCCGTCGCCGCTTCGTGCGAGCCCATCGGGAGAAAAACAACCCCGTGTCCGGCCCCGTCTGTGATTTCCTCCCGGGAAGACCGGGCTTGCAATGTGTCCAAAAAACCGCCCAATTCGCCCCAAATATAGGGCGCTTTTTTTTCACGCCTTTTTTTCTCTGTTTATTTTTTTTTCCGCGCCAGGCCATGGCCGTCGCTCGTTGTGGCCCCGTGTGCGAGGCGGCGGCTCCCGGCGGCGGCGGGGAGGGGACCTGGGGGTGGCCGCTGTCCCCTTTCACAGGGGCCTCCCCGGGGTGCTGTCCCCTCCTTCCTTCTCCCCTGCACCTTTCTCCCTCCACTGATCTCTGGCAATCCGGACCCACGAGATCCACCCTCTCCTTTTTTTTTCTCCCCCCCTCTCTTCCTCCCAGGATTTAGCAGTTTTATCCCGATGCGGGTGTCCTTCCTCTCTGTAAAGTCGTAAGTACCTTGAGGTGGGAGGAGTAAATTCAGCCTGACACTGAGAGCGCTTTTGTTGAAACAGGAGAGACTTGCGGTGTCCCTACTTAAATATGACACATGTGAGTAATCTCTTCCTATACAATATCGGAATAGGCAATTAGATTTTTCTTTCTAGAGGGCTGGCGGGAAGGGGGCTGGAGGGAAGGCAGAGAATTTGTGCTTTATGTTGGGTGGTCGTATTTTTTTTATTTTATTTTCCAGCGAGATAGTGAGATATGCCCAAAAAAAAAAACAAAAAACGGTTTTTTTCCACGCGACTCAGCCTATCAGAAACGAAATAAAAAATTACCCGAGGGAAAGGAGAGAGAAGGATGGGTGGCAGCTCTCTGCTCCGTGAAGCTCCTTATTTATATGGAAAAGAATAACCAATCAAACAAACAAACAAAAAAAAAACCCAGAAACGAACTAGGCGATGCGTGGGAGATAAAGCATAGAAATAATCGAGATATGGCTGTCTGCCCTCGGCGCGAGGTGCCCTGTCGCGACAGCATTTGTTCTTAGGAGAAGGGGGACAATGCTGTGTGCGGCCGCGGCCGGGCCCCTTCCTCCTTCCTGCGGTAGCGAATGCGCGGGGGGATTGGCTCCGTTAGGGGCTGGTTTAACCCCCTCTCCCCCAAAAAGTGGTTTCAGGTATATTTCGATAGTTTATAAATAACAATAAAAAATAATCATGGGATGAGAAGGGGCCGCCCGTGAGGCTAAGGCCGCTGCAGGCAGGCCGGGCCGCGATTGGGCTGTCTCCGTAGGGCAGCACACACTGCCGGGGACTCCAAAACGGGGAGAAATACCCCCAAAAGAGGAGGGGTGTGTGCTGAACCTTCTCCGTAATTTGGCCGCATAATTTAACCCGCACCCTCGGCGGCGCTCCGGGAGCTGCCCGAGCCCCCCTCGCTGCTCCAGCCGCCCCGATGGTGCCGATGTGAATCCCCGCGGGGCGCCGGGAGCGTGGGGGGAGCGCGGCCCGTCCCCGCCGTGCGGGACCGGGGCGCTGCGAGACGTCAAAGCGCAGCTCCGCGAGGCTCCGTGACGTCACGTCAGGGCCGGGGCGCCCCGTGACGTCACGGCACCGCACGGCTCGACGGGGTGGACCCGCAGACGCTCCCCCCGGCCCGCCAGCAAACTCTGAATGATTCGGGGTGATCAGTAACTCCCCCGTTTCTCACCGACGAGGTCTAAGCCCCGCAGCGGCCCCCCCCGTCGGGGCGGTGCCCGCGGAGGGGTAAAGCCCCCCCTCGGTCCCCATCCGGGGCCGCCCCTGACCGCTGCCTCTCTCCGCAGGACGATGGACAGGCCGCCCGCCCC
>VXAZ01007995.1:3672761-3718532 GCA_013399875.1 Gymnorhina tibicen
CACCCGCCCGACAAAAAACTGAGCAAGAACGAGATTTTGCGCCTGGCCATGAAATACATCAACTTCCTGGCCAAGCTGCTCAACGACCAGGAGGAAGAAGGAAACCAAAGGGGCAAAGTGAACAAAGACTCGGGGATAGTCCAGGAAGACCTCCTGCAGGACATGTTGTCTCCCAACTCTAGCTGTGGAAGCTCTTTGGACGGAGCGGCGAGCCCGGACAGCTTCACGGAAGAGCACGAGGCGCTGGATTCGAAGCACACGCGGAGCCTGCACCACGCCATCCTCCCCGTAGAAGGCAACGCGCAGCGGTGATGACCCTCACACTGCTCCCGAAGCGCCGCGGGGGAGAGGCCAGGCCTGGCCGTGCAGTTGCTGGAACTTGTGCTTGTGGGATTTGTGACTCTGCCTTTCCCTGGGAGCTCGGGCTGCCCGCTCTCCCCAGCCCGGGGCGGAGCGGCCGGCACGCTGGCTGAGGACAAGACCAACCCAGATGGACGTTCGGGGTTTAGGTACGCGACCGTACAAAGAAGAAAAGCATTGAAGTCATCTTCGTTGTACAGAACTGCTCGGGAGGGGACTCTGCGGAGGGCAAGGAGACGCGGCCGGTGCCTCTCCAGCGTTTAGAGGGTTTTCAGACCACTTGGTGACCGTTTCTTTTCAAACAGTCATCTGGGTGAGACATGGAACTCCTCTTTCCCTGCCGGCGGAGGCCACCGGTGCTTTCCAGCTCCACGTGGTGCTGGAAACTGCTGCATCACGCCAGCGCTGCAGCACTTCTCCAGCCTGTGGCACATCCAGCTGGTCTGAGCAGGAGCTTGGCCACGATGTCCCTGTTGTCCGAGAGCTTTTGACTGTATCTTTTTAAAGAGGTGAAAAAATACCCTCAGCAAAAGAACTATTAAAAGGATTTAGACTATTTCTTTTTCTCTCCTTTTTTCTTTTCTTTTTTTTTTTTTCCTTCCCTTTCTTCCTTTCCCTTCTGTCTAATTTTGGATTATTTGGGCTTGTTGTATTTATGAAGTGGGATTACTTCTGTTTAACACTGTCATGCAGTATCCACTGAATGAAAAGGTACATAGGTGTTTTCTGCCACCCTCCCAGTCCCTGATCCTTCTGCTGGTAACACTCAGCAGGTGAGTTTCAAGTCTGCTGTGGTCTCCTAGAGTTTTTCCAGTGGTTTCTGTAGGGCCAGAGCTTCTCTCAAGAAAGATGAATTTCAGAGTTGGTAAGGGAAGAAAATATTTGCTAGTGAAGTACCTCCTTGGACTGGGTGATTTTTAAATTCAAAAAAGCAAAAAAAAGGGCAAAAGGAGTCTATGATGTATCAACAGTGTGCGTGTACATAGGGTTATAAAAAGGTTTTTTAATGGTATGCTTTGAATTTTTTGGTTTTATTGTGTGAAAATGGTGGTTCAGCTGTGCCAATGCCCACAGTGTGGACAATAGTGCTGGATTTATTCTGGCATTAGGAAGGCCCTCACCTGTCGAGGCTGGTAGGAGTCCACAGCCTCTTTGAATCTTGTGGGGAAGCAGTAGAAACAGTGGTGGGATTAGCCTCCGTTCCTGAGTGCTCAAATTGCTGCAAAACTGAGCTCTGTGACTGAGCTGATCCTCTGATCCTGCTGCCCCCCAGGAGGGTGTTTGGGAAACAGGAGGACAGGGGAGCAGGAGGCTGCTGCTGTGGTGGCTGGGAGCTCAGACCCACACTGTGCCATCACTGCTGCATCAGGCCCATCTCTCATCAACCCATCTCCTGATGCAGCAATTGCCCCAAACCCATCCTCTCCCTCTGCAGAGATGTCAAGGCACAGAAATCTCTGCCATGATATAGTAGAAAAAAAACCCCAAACCCACACACAAACATCCTTTGGGAGGGAATAAATCCTTTTGAGTGGGGACATCTTCCACCACACTCGTGCCTTCCCAAGGATGCTGAGGTACAGGGGAACAGAGAGAATTTGAGTGGGTGTCTGCAAGCTCGTCCAGGCTTAATTCAGAGCTGTGTCATTTCCATCCCTGCTTGATTTTGATGCCTCTTTGTAAATAATAGGTAAGATTCTGGCGTGTGGCTTGGTGTGTTAGGGCGGAATTAGTTGCCTGGTAAGGGATCCTGGCCCATGCAAGGATTTCCAGCATAGCCCCCAAATTCTTGGAAAGCACCAATCTCCCCCATCTTAAACTGGGGAAAAGGAGGAAAACTCTTGGGTCTGGATTGTGCATGGGGTTTTTTACTAGAGGGGGTTACCTGCAGGGCTGGGCCAGGGAAGGTGCTGGGGGGTGAGGAAGCGATGCTGAGGAAGAGGTTTGGACTGGTACTGGTGCCAGGGGTAGGAGAGGCAAGCAGGGGGGGCTGCCAGGGGCCCTCGGGGAAGGGAGGGGGGTGCTGTCACACAGGTAAAGCCGTTCCTGGTTCCCAGATAACCCTGGGTGGGATATGTGGGGCTTTTACACCCTTGTTATTAAACTCTCACAAGAAAAAAATTCGCCGATACTCAGAAATCCCTCATTCCACACAAATCCATTGCTCCTTGCTTATAACTTCCCAGTAGCTGAGCAGTTGGGAAAATGGTACAACCTTGGCAGCACCCCCAAACGCCCCCAGGCACACGCGCTCCTGCAGGGAGTGCCGTGGTCTCCCGGGGTATGTACAGTTGTACTTTAATTGTGATTTGAATGGTACATTTCCTCTGCACACCTCTCCTCCTGCCTGCTTCACCTCTCGCTGTGTGGACCATCGCCCCCCATTCCTGTTGGAAACAGCGCTCTGGGGCAGTGTCGTACCGTGTGAGTGAATTCCTGCCTTACGAATTTTGGTTTTTTCAGCCCCATCCCTTTCTCCGCCACCCTCCCCTTGGATTTCTGCATTTTTTCTGCAGAAAGGAAGTTAACCAGACCTGGTACCCTGAGTCTCAACCCACTGTGGATGTGCTATTTAGAAAACACATTTGTTGTAATGTGTGTGTATATATAAATATATATATATAATGAATATATCAAGAATATTTCTAAATAAAGTTTTACAAAGCAGCCTCCACTCGCCGTCTGCCTCTGTCCCACCTCACCACTTGAGTCCATCATTACTTTGGTGTTTCACCCCTGAGTGTTGCAGGGTGACGATGCCAGGGTGGTCCATTCCCAGCCGGCCAAAGACATAAACAGGCAGCAAAAAGACGTTGCAAAAGGATCTGCTAATTTTTTTTTTTTTTTTTTTCCTTGCTTGACTCACACCGTCCAGCCTGGGCTGGGCTTCTGCGGAGAGAGCAGGCGGGAGGAAGAGCGCGCGGGGCCGGCAGGAAGGAAGGCGGGCGATGAAGCAATGCCCCGCCGCAGCCGAGCGTTACCAGCCACCCCCGCCTTACCCCCAGCGAGTTATTTGCAGGTTCCCCGAAGGCTCCAGCGGCCCTCTCCCTTCTTTTGGCGAGGCTGACTGTGCAAGGAAAGGGCTGCTGGGGGCCATGCTACTTCCCTTCGCACCGTGGCGGGCATTCGGCCACGATTTAACAGGCAGTGGGAGTAATTCCTCTTTTCTTTTTCAGAGAGAAATTATCACAGCCACGCGCACAAGTGCTTTCAAAAATATACAGCATTAACTAGGGAGTGTTTACAGGCTAAGCGGTCCAGTGAACATGTGTGTGTTTTTAAATATATACATATATTTATGTATCTTATACATATACGTAGTTTATATATATACTTACAGCACCATGCTGCTGATGGTGGCTAACACCATACTGAGCACGGAGCAGCTGAGCAGGAATGGTACCACAAATACTTTCTTCTTTAATTTCTATGAATTTCAGGGTCATTACCTATTTAAACAGAGCCCTTTAGAGCGTCCCTTGCTTTTTTAAAGCCTGCCCCCCAAAAGGTTAGCTGCTAACCCCTCCTCCCCAGCAACCTGCTAGCCAGTGCTTTTAAGGTTTCTAAGTGAAATTTTCCCCCAAGGTGAAAGACAGAACCCCTTCTCAGGCTCCAGCCTGGGGGTGCAGGGAGCTCTGTCCAGGCACAGCCCCAGATGAGAGACATGGGGGGGTCCCCTCCACAGCCAGGCTGAGCAAAGCCCCCACAGCCAGGACTGGGGTTTCATCCCAGGCACTGGGACAAGGCATGGGGCAGGTGTGGGCAGCGTGTGGCTGCTGGGTGTTTATCTGGAGCTGGGAGATCATGGCTGTACATCTGGTTGAACCCCTGTCTCCCGTCCTGCTGCCAGCCCAGCACGAGCTGATAGCTCACCCACTGGTTATCTCTGCCTCCCACCTCCTGCATCTCTCCTTCCCTCCTTCCATTGCCAGGACAGTTCTCCTGTCACCTCCCCCTTCTGCTTTTTTGCTTTCTTCGAATAAAATATCCTTAATGGCCGCATGTCTTTTGCAACCAGCAAGGGGAAAAATATCCTTAAGGGAAAAACACCTGCAGGGTGAAGGCTTTAAACCACTCTACGCACATTTATAGGTTCTATAACCTATGGAAAGGGCTGAGAGGCTGCCAATGCCACCTGCTCCACGGTGGGATGGTCGATGTGCATCATTCCTGACTGACCCTGGTGGTGGGGAGATCCTGGGTGCCATGTGACAGGACAGGCTCCAGGGTTGTGTCCCCAGGTAGTGGCTTCATGTTGGCCATGCTGTAAAGAACATCCTTCTTCCAGCATCTTCTCCTCCAGGGCACCTGGACCTTTCTGCAGCTTGGCCACCAAAATACAAAAGTCACAGAAGGTATCAGACATTCACCTGCCTTTGTGTTTCTTCTTAAAAAGTAATTTTTGAAAGCCCTTCCCATTCTTGCCTTCCAATGGAAAGTTTAATTAATTTCTCATCAGATGGTAATTTCTTTTTACCAGTCATGTTGTGTCGCAAATGGTGATGTGCACTGCTCTGTAGATTCAAATATATGGGGAAAAAACACCAACCCAACCTGGTTTTTTCTCTGTTTATGCAAAACAGAAAAGAAAGCTGGGAAAAGCACCCTAAGGTTCTGGTTTCCATGGCACAGAAGGGATCGGTGCAGCAGGAGGGCAATTCCCTGGTGGCATTGCCCTCAGCAGGGACAGGGCTGGGGTTCATCTCTCAGTGGTGGCACCACAAGGCGATGGGGCTTCTGGTCTGTAGGGCAGGAAATTTTCTGGCAAATTGTGGTTTCTTCACAAATTTGAAACAGGTGCATTTAAAGGCGTTTTGTTCATCCAGTTTTCTAATATGTCCCAGGAACTCGGTGACATTCAGGCTTCCAGTGGCAGAAAATTTCCCTTACAAGTGGGTGGATGACACTGGGGAGTGAGAACAGAGGGGACTTGACATTGAGATAAAATTGAGTTAAAAACCAGAGAGAAGGTGGGAGGAATGCATATGTCCAAGACAGTGAAACAATAAACACAAAACCCCAAAATCACCCCAAATTTGGACAGCTTCTATTTTCAAGCCTCATTATCTATTTTTAATTACAGCCTTTTTGGCAAAGCCACGTTGAGGGCAGCCTGCACTGGCCGCCCTGCCTGGGAACACCACCGAAGCCAGGAGCAAGGACCTGCTTCATTAAGGGCATTCCCACGTAATTGAATCAAATATGCTCACGGAAACGCCAGGACCCAAACATTCCCACCCCGGCAGCCGATGAGAAAGCTTCTCCTCTTCACTGTGACAGGCCAGTGACAACAGCAGGAGTAATTTATGGCTCTCTGGGACTGCTCGATCTGCTCTGCATCCCGGGGCTCATCCCTGACATTCCCACCGCCACACAAAGGCTGCAGCCGGCCAGTGGTGCCCAGGGGACACCGCGCTGTCACACGCAGCAAGGAGATGAGCAGACAGCAGGATCCTCTCTCTCTCCTCCCAGCCTTAATTCTTTCTCTCTGGTCTTCCTGCCTCTCCTTTCACCTTATTTCTCACTCCCCCTTTTTTTTTTAAGTTCCCATCCCAAAATGGGGAAAAAACACCAACCCACTCACCCGAGCCCCTCACCGAGCCCGGGAAGCTTTGGCTAGGGGTGGATGTGAGAGGATGAGGATGCTTTGAGACCGCAGCGGCTCATGAGGGGGATCCTGCACCACTGATGAGGACGCAGGAAACCTCCTGGGGGTGGGTCCAACAAGCACTTTCAAACTTGTCCCCCCAGTAGACATTCCTTTTCCCCTGCTCTTGGAGCTATTCTCAGCCGCCCCAGTGACCTTTCCGGGGAACAATCTACTATTGTGTTTTGGTGAAGCCCGGCCTCTATTTTTACACTCTGTTTTGCTGATGCGGGCACAGGGAGCGAGACGGGAATCCAGCAGGAAATGGGAGGGAGCGTCTGGAGCACGGTCAGAACTGCCCCGGCGCTTTGATGTGCCGTGGCCGAACCCGTCCGGCAGCACGTGGTGGGCCCGGGGGCTTCTCTCCCTGCCCACCCCTCTGGTAAATCCCGCGTGGCACCAGCTTAATCTGGCCGTGCCAAGGCGGGAATGGGTCCTGCAGTAAAGGGCTTTTGGCAAAGGGGCCGGCAAAGCCGCGGTGGCACCGTACTCCTCAGTGCAGGCACCGCAAAATGAAAGGCAGATTTCTGCTGGCATTGTGCAGCTCAAGGAATGCTGGAAAGAAGGGAAGGGGGTGGCTTGCTGACTGGGCTAGGAGAGGTTTGGGGACATGCCCAAGGGTGTCTGGGAAAGCCTTGGCAGAGCATCCTGGCTTGCATCATGAGAAATGAGCAGGCTGGAGGTGGCAGGTCTTTCGTGTGAGGTGTTTCAAGCCGTGGTCCTTCCTGATGTGGGACCTGGAGCTGGTCTTGCCATGAGTGAATGGCTCCAAAAATGCCAAGCATCACAGCCTAGAGTTGCTAGGGGAGCGTGGCTGCCTGCACGCCCTGTTCACCCTGTGTTTGTGGCAGGGAACAACAGAGTCCCACTCCAGATGTGTATCTGGGAAGATGGCTGTCTTGGGGTGGCCAAAGCCCAGGGAAGGGAAGGGAATGTGTCCAGTCCTGCAGCTGCTCTGCTTCCACCACTGTCACCACCTGCAGCACAGCCCCTGAGGTAGGCGTAGGACCCTGCTGCCCAGAGCTTGCCCAGAGCCCACAGAAACCAGAGGTAAGGTCATCCTGCATGAAAGGTCCAGCCATGGTCTTACCCACTGCCCATCCAAGGCTGCCTGGGGGGAATTATGAGCAAGGGGATGCTTTGCAGCAGCTGTCCCATCTCCAGAGCACTTAGCTTGCTGTGATACATCCCTTCACACGCTGCTGTAGCTGAAACAAAACACATCAACACCATCCCAGTTGTGTCTTGCAACCATCCAGCATCGCAGCACGAACTCTCTGAGCAGCCAGTCTGCTCAGTCCCTGGGAATGGCATTGAAACAGGAACTGGAGGCCAGCGGGGGTGCCCTGGAGGGTGGATGGAGTCAGCAGTGTGCCATTGTGGATGCTGTGGGTGGGAAGCGCCTGCTCGGGGTGGGGAAGGCTCTGTGCTTGCCAGGTGTGCAGCTGGTGAACTGGTGCCCTGTGCGTGCTGGGCCAGGGAGCAGGCAAGGAACAAGCCTGGATGAGGCTCCAGCGTGGACATCACTGAGGTGTGTTAGCAGCGACACATCAGCACAGCCACCTGCGTGACGAGGAGTCACAAACACAAACTCCACAAAAAGCTGTCCATGCACACGACAGGTGAGTGTGCACTGACCTGCTCACATATGCACAGCCCGTGTGCTCTTGCACTGCAGTGTTGCACAAACACACACACTCCTTTTTGTGCATCGCACTCCTGTGGGCGCATCCATGGATGCACATTTGCAGACAGTCCTAAACACACGTTTGGATGGATGTGGACATTCAGTCCTGCATGTGTCTTCAAGCCACCCAAGCCCATGACATGCTCACACGTGTCCCCTGCCCCTTGCACGCTGCCCTGCTGGTTGTCCCCACCAGACAAACACCGGGGTGGTTTTGCTTTTGGCTGCCATCAGCAGAAATCACTCACAAGCTGCTCCCCGCCTCATCCTAGCAAACCCTGAGCTGCTTTTTCCCTTCTGGGTCAGGTGGCACCAAACCATCCAGAGCAGGTACTGGATGTTTTTCCCGGGGTGTCTCCAGCGCAGCAGGAAGGCTGAGCTGAGCCGTGGCAGCCGTTGCTCCTATCTCTGCCCGTCCCTGGGACCCACCCTCCAGCTGGCTCCATCCTGCTCCCAGCTGCTCCCCTCTATCGCTGCGTGCAGGTGCCGCGGGATGGGGATAAGACCCTACCTCCGCACACCCCAAGGGACGGGCAGAAGGGCGGTGTGAGGGGGAGCGTGTCTGTCCCCTCCAGCGGGGACACTGTCCCCTCGCTGGCAATGCCAACGCCACCGCCCTGCCCGCTGCTCCGCTCTCCAGCAGGAGCTCGCAGTCGACGCCTTCCCAGTGCCGTGGCCCGGGGGGTCGCAGCGGGCTTGCCCCACGCCCTCACCCGAGCCCCTCACCGAGCCCGGGCGGGCGCTGCTCTCCCCGGGCCGCCGCCGCCTCCGGGCGTGCGCCTCCTTTGAACAGGTCTGGGGGAAGCCCCGCTCGCAGATAAACGGCACATCAAACCCACCGCAGCGCCAGCGCTTCCTGCCCGCGGGCCGAGGCCGAGCTGGGGCGGAACCGGAGCAGAGCCAAAGCGGAGCAGAGCCGGAGCAGCTCCTAAGCGGAGCCGAAGCCGGAGCAGTTCCGAAGCGGAGCCGGAGCCGGAGCAGAGCCGGAGCAGCTCCGAAGCGGAGCCGGAGCCGGAGCGGACCCACCCCGGCCGCGGCCGCCAGAGGGCGCCGCCCCCCGCCCCGAGCGGCCCCGCGGGAGCGCTGGGCCCGCACCGGGGTTTGGTAACAACGGGGTTTATTGTTTTCCTGGTGTTTTCCAAATAAAGTGTGCTTAGGACTGTCCTTTTCCTTCTTCCTTTTTCCTTTTCCTTCTCCTTTCTCCTCTCCTCTGCTCTCTTCCATCCCCATTCTCCCTTCTCTCCCCTTCTCCCGTTCTCCCTTCCTCCCTCCCTCTCCTTTTCACCTCTTCCACCCTCTACAGGCCTTCCTGGGGTTGCCGCAGACAGATAATCGCTGTGTTAAACCCATTCTATTTGAACACTGCGGCTATTTTCCTGCAGAATTTTATATTCTGGGGTAGAAAGGTAGAGAGACAGCTTGGGGCAGCTGGTGTTGTCCCCAGCTCAGCCAGGCTCTGGAGGTCTCAGTGCTGTCTGCAGGTCCCCACTCCCTGGAATGTGAGGGTAATGGGTGCTGTGCCTGTGGTCACCAGATCCCTGTCGGCTCTGCCAGAGGAGCACAGGCAGCTGAGTCTCCTGGGATTTCAGCAGAGGTGAGGTGACCCTGTGAAGACTCACACTTCCCAGCGGGAGCGCCGGTGGCTGTGCCAGTGCCCTGCTATTTATTGAGTTCTAATTAATGTCCCGCCCAGTCCTGGAAACAGCCTCTCCTCCTCAGTCCCAGGCAAAGGCATCTCTCAAGGGTCTTAACCTTTTGTCCTCAAAACCTGTTCAGGGCTGGATCCAAGAACAGCCTGTTCTGAGCTGCCGTGGCACAATGGCACACTTTGGCATTGTTCAGCCCTTTCCTATCAATCCTGTGCCTCCTGCAGGAGCCCTGGATCCCTGTCCCCATCTCACGGTACTCAGCTTGTCTGCAGCAGCATCCTGGGGGCCCAGCAGCTTCCAAAACTCCAGGAATGGATTAAGGTTCCCAAAAAGCTCCTCTAACTTCAATATACCCCAAGAAACGCCTTTTTCAGGTCTTGGACTCACATCCCTCTGGCCTTGAAATCCCTCTGGCCTTTCCATGTCCCTCCCACTCCCTTCTCCAGCAACAGAAGCCACTGCTCTGAGGAGACGACAACGTGATTTTCCCCATCTCCTCCGTTACCTGCATCTGTTTGCTTGGGTGGCAGCCAGAAAAGCGACTTCATGCATTCAATCTTGTTTTTTCCCCACCCTTTATTTTTCATTTTATTTTTCTACCAGCCCGAGGCTCCCGCTTGTTGTAGAGTCGAGGGGGAAGCATCCCGGCCAAATCCTGCCCCTGTGTTATGGTAATCGAGGCTGCCACCCAGCAGATGCGGCTCGCTGAAATAAAAAGGCTGTTTAACAGGCACGGAGAAGGAGAGGGGAGCTTTTGTTTGGCACTCGCCAGGGCTGGAGTACACTTGTAAAGCAACAACTGGAGCTCGTTGAAAAGAAGTGGAGGTTATTAGATGCATTTCACTTGCTGCTGATGGCCCCATTATTTTTATTCTCTTCATATCCCAGGCAAAACCCTGGCGCTGAGAAGGAAGAGGAGAGAGATGCCACGTGAAAACCTGCTGCCTCTGCTGCTGACCGTGGACATAGATCGGGCTGGTGCCTGCTGGCAGGGTTCTGGTTGACTGGAGTCCAGAGTTCAAGGATGCTCAGGCTGGTCTCCTGTATTGGGGATGCTCCTCGTTCTGCCCAGGGCCCCTTCTTTTTCCCAGTAAGGCTGTGGGGCTGGAGAGAGGAAATCACCTTCCTCAGATGGTGCTGAGCAGGAGTGCCCTACAGAATGCAGGCTCTTCTCTACCCATTGGGGACCTAGACAGTCATGCAGGGGTATCCTTCTCAAGGGACATGGCCTTTCCTGATGCTCCTCTACCTTCCAGGACTCTTGGTCCTGCCTGTTGTGAGACAGCAAAGTTAAGAAGACTCAAGGGCACACTTAACTGTGCTTGGAGCTGTCAAAACACAGGGCTTGTCACCAGCAAAGGAACTCCAGAATTTGTCAGAGCTTGGACAGAAATAGGTTGCTGATGGGGAGGAAAGAAA
Source organism: Gymnorhina tibicen (assembly GCA_013399875.1). Lineage (NCBI taxonomy): Eukaryota > Metazoa > Chordata > Aves > Passeriformes > Artamidae > Gymnorhina > Gymnorhina tibicen. The sequence continues at coordinate 3,683,524 of VXAZ01007995.1, forward strand.
TTCGAGTGACTGCAGAAGCTGGGGTGACATAAACCCACATCCTTTGGGGTTATAGTCTCGTTTTGAAGTGTTGCAGTTTTGGATGGTAGAATGACAGAAAGTAGTACCATGGGGGTTTTATTGACAGAAAGTAGTGCCGTGGGGTTTTTATCTTTCCCCAGGTAAGTGGGGACAAGAAAATTATTAGATGGCTTGGAAATCTGTCCCTTGTTCCCTCTACCTACCTATCTATCCCTCTGTCTCGATGCATCCCTCACCAGCCCTCTTTGCTCTGAAAAACAGTAGCAATCCCCTTCAGCAGCCAGGAATAAAATCAGTACATTCCCTCCCCAATTCAGGTAGCTGTCCATAAATCTTCTCAGCTTCAGGCTGGTCTCCTAGGACTCCCACATCAGCTGGGAACCTATTTAATCAGCTGAGATGATCAGTGCTGTTTGTTGCCCAAAGGCCCTTTGAACTCTTTGTCTCCTTGCTGAATGATGCTCGAATCCCGTGAGGGTTTAGCCAGACTGGCCCATTCTGTGTGACGAGTCTCAGGTGAATAATGCCGGGAGCTGGCAGTGCCCACTGAAGTCCGGCTATGAGCCCAGGGTGCTGAGAAGAGTCACAGCCCCTCTGCCAAGGCTTTATCCCCACATCTTCCCATGGCCCCTCGCTTGGCTCTCTGCAAAGCTCCATAAACCCACACTGGCATGAAGAACACCCAGCCTGGTGCCAGGGGAAGAGAATTATAGCTCCTTTTGGGAAGGCTTGGCAAGGGCTGGAGGGGGTGTATGAAATCACAGCTCCCTCATCCTGGGGCTGCAGGCTTGATTTTCGGCATATTTTAGTGCATTTTAGGTTTTAGCTGGTTGGGAATCAGTCCCATGCAGTGGCTTTGCTGAGAGACTTCTTGAAGAGGTTTTCCGTGCTGGTCCAGCCCTTGGAAACATGGAACTCAGCATCGCTTAGGATCTTGCTTCCATAAAACAAATCTAGAGCTGCCCCAAAGCAGCAGGACTCCTGGAACAGTTTTCAACCAGGAAAACGCTGAAGTGCCACCTTCAAAAGCTGAGATTCTGTTCTAGGCTGTGTTGAAGTTGTGCTGGAGGTGGCTTCCCCTGCCTCCCCAACAGCCTCCAAGCAACCCAGCCTGGTGAGATCCAGCCAGGTCCTCGCCCCAACTCCATCCAGCTCTGGCCCAAGGGGTCAGTGTTTCCAAAGGCTTCTGCACTCCATAAATCAAAACTTAGCCTGGACCACCATCAAGACAGGCAAAGTAACCTAATCTGCCCACACATTAGGGTGTTGGAAAACAATAATCCAAGAAGGAAACACATTATCTGGCCTTGTTACTTTACAAAGTAATTTAAATTAATTTTTCCCTAGAGTGGTTAGGGAGCACTGCAACTTGCCCTTGTCTATTCTCTCCGGCTAATGAAGCTTTACCAGAGACTGCTTGTGAATTCCTATTAAGACCTCATCTTAGAGGTTACAGGGCAAAGCAATTTCTGCTCCTGGGAAAAATGCCTATGAATTTGTAATTGTGAGTCCATGTTTGATAGGGATTAGCATCTGAAAGGGGTAGAGTGGTGGGTAGCGGAGAAAACATTATTTCAATTAGCTGAAGAAAAGCAACTTAACTTCTGATTATAGTTTACACTTCTAATTTTCTCCTATTCTGGCATCTGAGATAATTATTTCCTGAAAATTTCCACCCAAAGCCAGCCGCCTTTCCCTTCTCCTCCTTTTGTCCATCATGGTTGAGATTCACATGTAAATGGTTGGTGAGCTGGATTTTTTCCTCTCCCTTCTTCTCTCCAGATTCACTGTATTTGGGGCTGGTGTCGAGGATGTATCAAATCACACTGAAATGGGACATGATATTTCTCTTCAAGCCAAGGAGGTGAAAGATGAGGAGGAGGAGGAAGCTTTACTCTACATCCAGCCTCATGGTCAGGCTTGTGCCCAGCAGCTTGACACGGTGCCAGTGCCTGACTCTTCCAGGCAGAGCCCCAATGCCTGAAGATTCTCTCTGAGCTCAGAAATTACTTCCAATTCCCTCTTTTCCTCCCATCCCTTGGCCTTAGCCTTGAGCTCAGCTGTGCTCCATCTATTTTTTCGTGGCTTCTTGGTCTCCTATTTCCTAATGACGATGCAATCAGTTCTCGGGTGGGAGATTCCTCGTGAGAAGGCTTGTTGTTATTTAAGGAAGATCATGAAATCCATTCTTAATGAAAGGACAGGAGAAAACCCTTCCACCAAGTTACACTGAAGCCTGAGATTATCATTTTTATGGGCTTCCAATCTTTCCTGCCTCATGTCTTATCAGCAAATGCAGCTGGAGGCTTCAAAAACCCTCCCAGCTTGCTGCTGATTTTATGGGATGAAGATTAGAGATGATCGGATAGCAAATTATTCATTCCATTCGATATCCCTGGGCAGGAGGGAATATCCAGAGCAAAGTCAGCTCCTTTCTCCCTTTCTGAGCATCACACATTGGGATCCTTCCTATCTGCCACTCCAGCAACGCGGCAGCGCTTTCCGCCGCGCTCAGAGGTGATTAGGGGTGCAGTATTCCCTCTGAGCAGATGGAAAAGCCAGGGGGAATCCCAGATGCGGGCTCATCCCCCAGCGATAAGGCGGAGCAGAGGCAGGTGGGGTTTCTTCTTGTTTTCAGGGATTTTTAGTTTGATTCCTCCCAGCCCAGGGCAAGGCGGGGCAGATCAGGTAGATGTTTTCCCAGCCTTAATTTTCCAAGGCTGTGGGCCCTGAGGCTGATGTGAACGTGCTGTCAGAGCCCTGGCAGCTCTTGATGTCAGGGGCAGAGGAGCAGGGAGCTCAGAGGGGACAATGGATAGAGTAGAGAGCCCAGTGCTGCCCTTAGATATAAGGAGCAGCAGCACCAGGCCCCAGCACAGACAGTGGAGGGCGTGAATGCTGCCCAGAGATCCATCCCAAAATCAACCGGTGTAAAAAATATCGTCCAGAATGTCCCATGAAACACTCATGGGCCACAGTGCTGCTGCTGAGCAGATCTTGAGGGCAAATGAAGGCCATTCCAGGCTGAGGCTGGTGTGGGATGATGCCCTTTTGCCAAACCGTTGACACTGGGGTTGTCAACAGCACACACAAAAAAGAAAATATATTGCAGTTTAAAGGCATTTTTAAAGAGGAGAAGTGGGATACAGAGCTGTGATAGATGGAAACCCCGAGCAGGAGCTGCCTTTTTCTGCTGCCTTTTCTCCACACTGGCACAGTGAGCCAAGAAAATACCCTTTTCACAGTGGTTGTAGCTCCTGGTTCTCTCCTGGCAGCATCCAGAGCAGGCAGGATTTGAAAGACAAGTGTCAACGGGAAATGAGAGAACTCTGGCACGAGCACGAAATTTTTTGGTGTGATGGTAAATTTCAAAAGAAACAAGAAATTATGAATTGTAGGTTTTTTTTTTTGGTGGGGTTTTTTTTGGTGTGGGTCGTTAATGTTCCATAGCAGCTGTTGAAATGTAATAAACTTATAATTACTTTTCTAGGAAAAATACAATCTCTTCTTTAGGGGATGTTCAGGTTTGCTCTCATATAGTATTTTTTTAGTTTTATGGCTCTGTCTGGGAGACAGGGAGGAAATGGAGAGGATGAAAGAAGGAAGGAAGGAGGGAGGAAGGAAGGAAGTGAAGGAGAAAGAAAAACAATTTCCACTAAAACACAGTCCCACAATGTTTTTCAAAGAGGAACTGGCATCTGGGCTTTGAGACGTATCATCCAGGAATGTTGCTTTGAGCAAATACTAATTTTTCCTAAAAGTTAGGTATTTTTAAGGGGAAATATTGATTCCAATTTTTGGAAGATCTCAATGTAAAGCCTGAAATTCCAATCCCTGCTTTGTGCAAGGTCTGTTGTACAGACAGCTGCTCACATGGGTCCTTGAGAGAGGACTGAGCTGGCTCTGGCTCCACTTGGCTTTGATTAAATGCTGCCAGGGTGATTTGTCCTTCTGTGCCTCGGTTTCCCTCAGCTCTGAAATGGACCTGTAGGGCTTTGGCTCACCACGGCTGGGTGATGAAGGCTTAAAGGAGAGAAACAGCAAGATTTCCAGCACGCTGCAGCAGAAACACACAGTTATTTGTCGTTGCAGGGCCAAGGCCACAGCCAGGATGACAAAAGGAAAACCTGGCTGGCAAATAATTTGTTGGAATTTCAGACTTTGCCCCTGTGGTGAGGCCACTACAGTGACTTGCAGCTTCTCATCCCCCCCAGGCAAGACCCAGGGATATGCAACCAAGGAGGTGCCACGGGAGCTTTGTCACAAAGGCACGTACCTTCCTAATAGCTGCGGGGGCTAAACATGCTTTGGAGCTCAGGGGAGCTTTGAGATAAGCACTGAGTGATTCCCTGGCCTCATCAGTGAGCCCAAAACGATTAAGTCATTGGATTGTCTTAAATTTCATATAAATGTGAGAACGTGCAATTGGTAAAGTGTTATTTGCTCCTCAGGATGGCGCCGACAGCAAGACCACTGTCTGGAAGGCACAGAGCCCTGCCTTCATCCCAGGGTCTGGTCTGTCATGTCCTGTCACCCCAACACACCACAGCATAGGGGCGGATCCTTGAGACATTCCTGTCTTTGTGAAATCAGCCCAGAGTCCCTGGAGCTGTGCTGGGCAGAGCCTTGGGGTGATAACACAACCCGGAGTACACGTGGAGGAGAAGGGACCTCGGGACCCAGCCCCAGGCGTGACAGGGGAGTGGACAGCAATAGCAGAATGTCTCAGACCTTGAATTTCCCAGGGGCAGCAGCAGGACCGGCTTCTCTAGGACTTCTGATCTGCTGATAAAGCCTTCTGCTCCAAACACCAGGCTGCTTTTGCTGGGCTCTTGCAAAGAGACGAGCAACAGGCAGGCAGCAAGGATGGCCAGCTCTGCATGCTTTCCCAGACAATGTGGAAGCAAGTCTTGGGGAACCCAAAGTTCACTCTCGTTTTTACTCATTCACAAGCCATTCCTTTTCCTCTGTATCATGATTAGATTGTTTTACAGGGCCTAATTATGGGCCAGCCCCTGTTGTGACACTTCCTCGCCGGGTGCAGCAGGAAAGTCCCTGCCCCACAGAGCTCGCAAGCAAAAATTAGCGGGGTTGGCAGTGGGGTTAGCCCACATTGCAGCTGGGGACCTGGCCATGGAAAGGAATTTGGGAAAGAGTTGGGAACTGGCCTTCGATCTTGTACAGCTCCAGTCAGATCTGGTTTGTCTTCAGGATAAATGAAATTATTGTAAATGCAGGGTAAAGAGTTGAGATGAAGGAGGGCAGTCCTCCTCTGGTGGGTGTGTATTCCTGAGGGTGCTGCACATTCCTGAACATGGGTCCCGTGTGGATGAAGTGTTATTTGCTTCTCAGGATGGAGCACCATGCAGGGTCCCTGGAGGGGGAATCACCAGACCCAGAGGCCAGGGGCTCAGATGCTACCAAGGGCTTAAAAAGATGCTGTGACCACAAGAAGAGCCGCCATGAAACCCCTGGCTCACAATTTTGTAATTTCCTTCAGGAACAACTGAAGTTTCTCATCTGTGAAGCCAAATATCTTTTATTCTTCCTGTTTGGTGTGTTTGCCAGTCATCCAAATCTGACACGGGCTGGAAAACTGCTTAACTCGGAACCTGCAACATTCTCTGTCCTGCAACATTTGTGCAGCTTTTGTGAAGGGCAAGCCTTGCTGCCTGCTGCAGCTCTTTGGCAGTTTCTACCTCTTCTGGTATTGAAGAAATTTTGGAGACAGCCCTGATGACTCAATAAAATGAGGGGTGGGTTTGCTCCGTTTTAATAGTGCCACCATTAAACAAGGTGTGGGAGGTGAGAGGCAGTACCCAGCACCGAGTCTGCTTTATTGATTGGAAGTTTTCAAGCCACGGATGTGTTTTGCTGGGTTGTTAGTGACACTTGCTGAAAAGAAAAGAGCAAGGAAGTGAGTGGGGGTCCCAGAGGGTGGGAAGGGATGTCAGAGCTGGGGCATTGCTGGACTCCCCCTGTGGGGAGGGGATTTGGGGGACACCACGCTCCCCAAGCACCACAGCTTCACTGGGGAAGAGTTTTACCCATCTGGGTGTTGTTTTTTCCTCCTGGGCCGACACAAATATTTTGTGCCTGAGTTCCCTTCCACGCCCTACCTAAGGCGACTGTCAGGTTCAAGTCACCGTGCCTCAAATTCCCCGCCGGCTCCCACGGAAGAAGGCAAGGAGGCACCTCCCGCCCCTTCCCGCAGCAGGATTTGAATAACCAGGTGAGAGCATCGGCCTCCCTCGTTAAGGTGTTTGATAATTGACCAGGCGCTCATTCCTGCGGGAGGGCGCCGTGCCCAAGTGCAGCGCCCGGCTCTTCTGCCGCACCCTGGGAGCCCCGGCCCCACTGCCACCATGCCTGCCCGCTGCCTGCTCCTCCTGGGGCTGCTCCTCCAGCTGGAACCTGCCTTCTGCCAGCAAGGTAAGTGCTGGCAGCTGCCTGACATCCCGGGGAAATTGAGGCAGGAAGGTGCGCCGAGCCCCGGGCAGGTGGGAGCTGCTGGTGGGGGACAAGGGACAACTGTGGAAGAGATTCTTGGGAAGGGAAAATACGTCCCAGCTCCTGCCTAAGCTTTGGCTCTGGCTTCACATCAGGCTGGGTGGGTGTCCTGTGGGTTCAGAGGTTTTGCCGTAGCTGGGACACAGAGATTTTCTACCTGTTTTGCTGAAGGCTGGAATTGCCACCTGAGGTTTATCTGAGCTGCTTGCACAGAGATAAACTGTTCTGATTTAACTCTGGCAGGACTGTGCACCGAGATGAGTAATCTGTTTTCTTTAGGCTTTTTTTTCCGTTCTTTTCTGTCACTCTTATCCTTGAGTAAGTGTTGTTCTGGGTCGCTCTCTGAGCGCTCAGATCCTCCTGTTAATCTGTAATTTTGATCATTGCTGAGGAGAGGGAGCAAATATTTTCCTCAGCAAATTGCCCTCCTCTTCTCTTTCCAAACACTTAACAGAGAAACTTCCTATGGCTAGGGTATTATTTTTAGGAAATTCACTGAAGGACTTCTCTAATGCCAGAAATGATGGGGAGTAATTAAAACTCATCTGGTGCTGCCAAAGTCCCGGAAAATTCCCTCCCCCTTTCTCCTCCTGATGCCCCAGCCCTGACCGCCCTTCCTGTGTTTGTTTACCAGCTTGCTGAGGATTTAGCAGGCTGGGGTGTCCATTGTCAGCAGGGTTGAAAGTTTTGCTGTTGCTTGGAAAGAGTAAAAGAAAAAGAAATCCTTTAATGAGGATTCAAAGCCTGGCACAGCTTCCTCAGAGAGTGAAAAAGACAGGCCAGCCAAAGCTGTCCAAACACTCAGGGAAGAGGTGTTAAAAAGCAGGTCTGTGTCTTCAAATTAGCTGTTGAGTATGGAAATGGAATCGCAACAAGTGCACAGGCTTATGTTGGTACCGGCACTTCCCTTGGTCTGGTTGGTAGCCGCAGATGTGTGGAGACACATCTGCCAGGGCTGCAGATTCCACATTGCTTAGTTCGGCTTAGGAGATCTTGTTTGTGAGGGAAAACCCCATCATTACCATGGGGCGAAGCAGGCAGAGCCTGAGGGATAGGCTGACCCAGGAGGGGCATCCCCAGCAAAGCATTTTTCCAGGAACACAGTCCTGTTTCCACAGGTGAGACTCATCCTTTCAGCCACCCCTCCTGGCAGGGCAGCAAGGTGTGTTTGGTGGGACTCCAGCCAGGCAGTGCCCCCGAGGGCTGGGACCCAAACATTTACTCCCTGGATAGATCTTATCAAGCTCTTGCTTCTGCCTGATCCCCATTCCTCCTTTCTTTTGCCCATGCAAGTTTCTCAATGGGTGTTTCAGCCCGATGCAGAGGCATTTGCCATTCCCTTACCGCCCTTATCTCCCCTTGCAGCCAGGCCCTACATGGTCTCTCAAAGCCAGAACCCCTTGATTTTGGTTTGGTGTTTTCCCTTTTGGCTTTGGATGCTCTGGAATCTGGTGGAAATGGCCACACAAATGAGATTTCACTTGCAAAAACATCCAGTACCTCCTGAGCACGGTTGCTCCAAAGAGGTTTCCTACCACTTTTCTTCCCCTCTCCTTTGCTGGAAGATCACGAGATGCAAATTTGGCAGTTTAAGTCATTCCTGACTTCATTCCCCGGTTGACCTTGAACTCCCTTAACCCCAGCAGAAACCTCACGAAGGGCTGGACCTGACCACCCCCTCCTAGGCTTAGGCTGGAAAGCCTGCGTCTGGCAGGAAAAATAAACTACAACTAATAAATAGATGTGGCCAACAGCCAAGGGCAGAGCGAGGGAGGATGCAAAGCGAGCCAAAATTCAGCCAGGAGGCAATAGGTGTGTTTGGGGCTGCACTCACGGGGGTGGTGGGCAGCAGGGCAGGAGCATCCTTGCCCACCAGTAGGGCAGAAGGGGACCAGCCCCTGCTCTTCCCCACTATCACCACCCCTGTGTGCCATCACCACCGGCCACCACCAGCAGCAGCCTGCTGATACAATGGTATTTCAGTCGAAACACGCTGATACAAGAGGGAATTTCCGTCTGAATTCCTCCTGCTTGAGTTTCTGCCCCGGGACCTTGCAGTAAACACAGCAAATGTCTCTGTGGGGAGAGGGGGCTGAGAGATGCTACTCAGGGCTGTTCTCACAGCCTCTTGCCCGGGAGTGCCACTGCTTTCCAGACTGGCCCTGCTGGTGAGTCAGCTGGCCAAGCTGATTTCACTTCCAAGAGAGAAAAAGAGCTGTTTTAGGGTTTGAGGTTTTGTTGTTGTCGTATTTATTATTTTTTAAATAAAAGTCTCTTGCAGTAAAGACTCAAGGAGCTGGGAGTGTTACCACAGGACAGTCCCCCTCCCCAAAATCAGAGGGAGGAAGGGAGAGCTGTCAGCAGCAGAGCCAGTGTTCACATGTGCGGAGTTCACACGTGCGGAGCACGCACCCTAATCTTACTACTGCTAATAAAGATTATTTTCTGTTTATAGCAGAGGTTTGTCTCCTGTGAGACAGAGGACGTGTTTAGTGTAAAGTTCCTGCGGGAGACTGAAGTACCAACTGCTCGTCCTGGGGCAGCTCAGCCCTGCAGGTGTCCCTGGCTGGGTCTGAGTATCCTGAGGCTGATGCTGGGGCAGGCAGGTATCACCCTCCACCCGCCCGTGCAGAGGGACCACGTTGTGTGCAAGGGTTGGCATTTTCATCAGCAGACGAGGAGAAGCCGGGTCTGAGTAAATAGCAATTAAATCTCGAAGGGATGTGGCTGTATGGACAAGGTGTCCTTAGGTGCTGATGTGACAGCACCTAAGGATGGGTTTGACTATGTCTGAATGCTCCATTCTCCAAAATCCAGTGGGAGGCAAGGAGCAGCCATCCCGGCAAGGACTGGGACAAGGTTTCCTCTTCTCACCGCCCTGCCCTTGCATTCTTCCTGCATCCAGGAATGTGTCTCACAGCCTTCCCACCCAGGGCTGTATTCATGCTTAGGCCTGGATAGGGAAAAATGAACTTGTGAGTCCGTTCCATCCCTGGGGAAAATGGGGATATCCCGGTCAGCTCTCAGTGCCCCATCACCACCCCAATGCTGCTTGGGCCCCCTGCCGGCCCTGCCTGGTCTTTGTGCTGAGGTTATTCCTCTGAATGCATCAATTTCTGTCATAAATCATCGATTTCATCATAAATCATAAATGCATCGCTTCAATTTCTGTCACAAATCGTTAGCTGCTCTAGAAACTTGTTGAATGGTGCATTTTACCAAAATCCACAATGACCACTTTTTGCTGTGAGAGTGGCAACCAAATTTTACACTCTCCCTGTCATGGAGTCCTTATTTTACTGGTCAGTATTTGGAAAATATCCCAGGAATGATGTCTGTGGCATCTGGGGACGGAGAATAAGCAGTTTGCTGAAACCCATCTGCCTTCTTTCCTTTGGCAAGCATTCTCCCTCCCTCCCTTCCTCCATGTCCCCCAGCCCTTTTTTCCCCCATCACAGAGTCGACAGGCCCTCAAGGTGCATGTATACGTATTTGTATGTATATGTCAGGGTATATGGGGCCCCAAAGCTGCAAGGCACAGCATTCCACATGCAAACACCAGGAAAACCACTGTTATTTGCACTTGATTTCATTGCTATCACCCAGGTAAACCTGCCTGAATTGACAGCAACATGTTTTGCTCAGCTTCGCAGCACCAGGCTCTCATCTGGACCTTGCTGAAGCTGGATGGGAGAAACTTGGCAGATAAAGCCTGAGGATGAATTTCTAATGTGTGTTCCTCTTTCCCTGCAGCCCGGGGCAGCCTCCAGCCGTGGTCACAGGGTGTCATCGCAGTGGTTGTGTTTCTAGTCCTGGTGGCCATCGCTTTTGTGGTCAACAGGTTCTGGTGCAAGGATAAAGTGTAAGTGCGGGAGGTCGCTTTTGGTTGGGCTTAGCTGCCTTGGCACGTGTCACTTCCAGCAGCCTCTGTGCTTGTGCCAGGGTTGGGAACACCGTGCTTGCTGTGCCAGGAGGTGGGCGGGGAGAGCAAAGACTCCCTGTCCTCATTTCCCTGTCCTCTTCTCCCCGTCCTGGTCTCTGATCCCTGTTACTGATTGCCAGGTGTGAGCTTGCACTGCACAAATGCTGCCATGAGAAAGCGCTGGGCTGGGAATGGGAAAACCACAGCACTGCAGCTGGATTACATAGGATCGTGTTCAGGGGGCTGGCCCAGCCTGGTTTTCTATGGCTTTGGGGGTGCAGTTCCCATGAGCCTTATATCCATGGGACAATAAGCCCGAAACAGCTTTGTTTGCAAAGCAGACAGAGCCAAGTTGTGAGAACACACTGAGAGGAGCTGGGAGAAGAGGGAGGTAGTCAAGCCGTGGCAGTGCTCTCCACCTGGAGCCCATGGCACAGGCAGATGTGGTGTCTTTATTCATCCGAAAAAGGCTCTGTGGGATGGGTTACCTCTTGCCTGATGCTGGCCAAGCAGAGTCACAGGCTGCTGCTCCTGCTCAGCCAGTTAGGCCAACTGTCCAAGTGCGGTAACCTGATAATGAATCTGAGCCCAAAGGCAACAGGGGATGAAGACCAAAAGCAGCCCACACCTGTTTTCCGGTTCCTCTGCACTCGTGTGGTCACTTTGGGCTTTGCTCCCTAAGGTGCTGGAGTCTTCTTGTACCTGAGCATCCCTGCAGCCTCTCCAGGCTGAGGAAGTGGGGAGTTCGGGTGTACTCTGATGCTCAGCAGGTCGGCTTTAGCCCCAGATATATTTAAAACAGGTTCCTTTGGGATGCATTTCAGGCCAATGCATAATACAGCATGTATATACATATATATATTTATATGGTCTGATTTGCCACTGTAGTCTTTGTTTCCCGAAGAGGAACCTTTGTCCTCAAACTGTAGGAACCCCCAGCCCAAGGAGTGGCAGGCAGGGATGGTGTTTCTCACTGCTGCCCGTGCCTGGCTGCCTTTTCCCAGCCTGGAGGCAGAGGAGGCTGAGGAGGGCTTGAGGAGGGATGGTGCCTTGTTTTAATTAATCTGGCCTTTCTTCAGAAGAGCAGGAGTGAGGCTCGGCAGCCTGGAGCCCTGCCAGCTCTGTGCTGTCACTGTGACAGCAGCTATCAGCTCGAGCCTATTTATGCCAGGCTGTTCCTTGGAGAAGCCTCTCAAATTGCCCTTGGGCAAGTGCTGGAGGAGAAAGGGACATGCAGGCAGGGTGGACCTGCACCCACCCTCTGCAGCTCAAATCCTCCTGGCACTGCTCAGGCCACAGGCTTGCCCCAGAGCTGAGTGTTTGGAGCCTGGCTGAGGTTGGACACCCATCCCTGCCCAGTGGTTCCTTCTGCAAGCGATCCAGACTCGCTTTTGAGAGGGAGCAGCTCGGCTGTGCTCACATGGATGTGCACAAGGACAGCCCTCCTGCACCAGGGCTGCAGCACCAGCGGAGCCTTGACTGCTCTCTCCGTGTCCGTCGGGATCCACAGGGGACTATTTTGCAACAGCTTACACAGAAGTAGACTGGAAAAACCAGTTAGCGAGAGAAAACAATCCCACTTACTGACAATGAGCCGTGCTGACTGCCAGCACGGTGCTGGGAGCCACAGCTGCGGAGACAGGGGCTGGCACTTGGCACAGCCTCTGCAAACCTGCAGTGAGGGTGTTTCTCCCTGTCCTTGTCCTGCTGGGAAGGGGGCTGAGCAGGGTGTCCGAGGACAGAATCACATCCAGGCCCCTTATTGTCTCTGTAGTGTCATCACCACTAAGAGGCTGCTCCCCAGCACAGCTCCTTTGTTTCTCTGTCTCAGCTCCTCTCTTCTCTCCCTCCAGGGAAAATGCCGAGAACGTGGTGAGTGTGGAGGACAAGCCAGATGCTGTCATATCCAATGGCCACGAAGGGAGATACGTATCGGCTGCAGCTGACTTCAGGTGAAGGACCTGCTCAAACCTCTTCCCCATGGCTCCCAGGCTCTGTTCTGTCCCCTTGGGGACAGCTCAGGCATGCAGAGCTCTGGTCTTGCCCATTCAGGGTCTTACATGTCCCATGCATCTATTTTTGGGCCTTTTAACCTTTTCAGGGGCTAAGCAGAAGGCAGTGAGGGAGTATCCCCTTCTCTCTCATCTCTCCCCATCCCTGTGGCTGAGCCCCACAATCCATCCACCACCTCACAACTCGCTATGACACATTTTTCTTATGCTATATCACACCTTTCTCAACAGAGGAAACCACCAAAAGTGACCACAGGTCACCGCGTAGGTGGTGACAGTCAAAACAGCCCTCACTAAAAATTAGAGAAATTCCCACCCCACACTTGGCTTCCCTCCTGTCAGGGTGACCCCTATGGTCCCCATCTCACCCCTCACTCAGTGCACAGCTGGCACCAGCAAGGTCAGGACCTCAGTGGTGGCTTTGGGGACACTGGTCTTGCTGGGACTGAGCTCAGCGTTGCCCTCTTGATGCAGGTCCAAAGAGAACCAGCACGCCTACGAGAACACCGTGGAGCCCGAGGAGAAGGTGGTCACCACGGCCATGTAGCAGCACCCACCAGCCGCCCTCCTCCTCCTCTCGATTCGCTTCCTGCTATTGCGGTGGGCATTTTCACAGAGACCCTCTGCACTGGCACCCCCTGTGAGTGATGGGGCCCTGAACTCTCCACGGCACCACCGCCTCCTGATCTTTTCCTTTCCCACGCGTGGGACATGCTCTTCTCCCTCTGGGGACGGTGTCCACACGGGCATCGGTCCCCAGGAGAGGTCTGGAGGTGCCACCTCTCCTGCCTGGTGGTCACCCCACCTGGTTGGCGAGGTTGATGTCCCAAGACCCAGGAGGGTGTTGACCTGTTCAAGACACAGAGGGGATCCCGCTGGGTGCCTGGGACCTCCGCACGCCCCCAGCTGCCCTCCAGGGAGCTGCTGATGGAAAACCTGCTTTTTTCTCCCCGGTTCACTCTCCTTTTTACGACCTACACCATGCATTTTAATGTCAGAACAAACCTCCCCCTCTGTACATATCTTCCCATGAGCAATAAAGAGAATTGTTGCCTGTGACTGCAAAGAGGGTCGTTCTGCTAATCAGCCAAAGGACTTTCTGGCATCTCACAGCTCTCCCAGCCTTCAGGCGGTTCGGAGAATGAAGGACACCAGGGAATGCTCAGCATTTGGACTGCCCCAGAGCCTCAAAGGGATGTACAGGGAGGTGAGAGCATCATTCCTCTCCACGTGCCAGGTGAGGTTACTGAGCCACAGAGACAATCCAGCGCTTCCCAGTGCTGCTTAATGGGTGAAAGGCAGCACTCCCTGAATCCCACTGAGCACAACGTGCAGCCCTACAGCCAACTGGGAGCCGTTTCCAGGGCTGGAGGCTGTGAATGGCAGTCACTTACCAGTGCCGCCAGGAAGTGGCCGGGGGCTGCTCTGGCTATCCTGGGACAGCTGGCCATAGTGCAACCTACTCCTGCCTGGCTGTTCATTACCCAGGGTCTGTCTTTTGCTGTGGTGGGGACAGCGCCAGGGCCGCCACGGGAACAACGAGCGTTTCTAAGCTGTGGCATTTGTAGATTGAAATGAGAGACCTCTGATGCCTTGGCCATTCCTGGAACATGAGTTACTCCTGTGGCATGCAGGGTCCTCTTCCTGACCAGTGAGGAAAGGATTAAGGGACTCTGCAATCAAGGGCAGCCCAGCTGGAGCAGCACTGCGATGGCAGGTTTATAAGAGGGGTGTTTTTGGCAGCCCGTGGTTTTGGGAGGAGCAGGGTGTTTTTAGGGCTCTGCTGTGCACTTCCCACAGGTGAAGCTGCTGATGTCCCTAGCAAGTGGTGACACAAAAATTCAGGCAGGAGCCTTCCAGTAACAGACCCACCTCGAAAGGCATTTTCCCTTGAGCCTGAGGTAGGTGAGTATTTCAAAAATGCCCTCAAAGACTTGGCATTGAGAAATCACAGCTCCCATTGAGAAACTGCATGGGAGTGGAAGAAAACAGGCAAAAGGGTTAGAGGGGTCAAGCCCTCAGATGTGGAGGCATGATGGCTGCATCCCCAGCATCATGTCAGAGCTGTTTCCATCTACCACCCTCCCTTGGGCAGCTGGAGGCTGAGCCAGCCCCAGGCTGGGTCCTGGACCACCCCACTCGTGCCCTTGATGGATTCTGCTGCCCTGACTTCCCTCTCACAGGTGCCAAACGTCACGTGGGTTTGGAAAAAACAAGCTCCCCAAGGTTCAGTGCTACTGCTGCGCTCAGCAGGGTTTAAGGATTAGTCATGGCCTGTTCCTGCCGTGTCAGCACTTGGGCTGGGGGTGTGGCAAGAGGAAGGGAACCCATTAATTTTTTACCTCTCAGTTGCAAAAGAAGTTAGCAAAGACACCCTTATAATGAGTAACAGCAGGAGTTTATTCCCTGCCCTGTGCACAGGGTGAATGTGTGACAGATGCCGGAGCTCTTTGCCCTGCAATGCCTGGATTGGGTTTGGAGTGGAGCTGTGCTGAGGGCTCAGTGGGTCTCAGTGTCGCTTTCCCCATGGAGCCCTGCCAAGGCTGTAGGTCCAAGCAAGGACAGGGATGAGGTTTTTCTGCTGGGCTTGCCCAGGAGCTTCCGTGCTTGGTCTTATCACAACCAGTGCCCCTTTGGAGTTCACTTCCCTGGGGAAAACACCAGTGCTATGCCCTAGTGCAGGATCTCACCTCTGCACTGTCCAGGGTGCTGTCCTGCCTCAGTTTCCCTTGCCTGCGAAGCACAAGCCGAGGCTGACTGAAGCTGCCTTCCCGCGAGCTGTGCAGCTGCTCGCAGATGCTTCTCGGTGTGATCCTAAAAAGAACAAAAGGGAGCGAGCATAAATGAAATTTATTGTTGGAAAATCTTAATTAGATTTTAAGCCCCAAAGGGAGAAAAGTGAGGTATTATCTGACACAGCTAATGAGTGTTAAGGGTCCATTGTTATATTTCTTGTTTACCTTTCTGTACTGGCTGATACGGCCCAGATCCTCGCCTGTACTGCCATAATTAGGATATCTCATCTCTTGCTGATAGGGTCGGGATGCTCTTTAAAGCACAATGCTGTCTCATCCCTCCCTGGCAGGATGAGCGTGATTGGGAAGACAACTTCTGGCGTGCCACTGCTCGTGCCTTCCCCACCGCCCCTGTGAGCTGGGGAATGTCCTCCAGAGTCAGGGCTCTACCTGAGAGCCGCCAGGTGAGGGGCACCTCCCAGAGCCTCAGTGACCTCTCTGAAGGGCCCTAAGCCACCTTGCCTAGGGGCCAAATCTTCCCCAACACCTCTCTCCACGTGGCACAGGGGGATGAAGTTGTCCTTCACAAGCCTCCCCTTGCCCACCAGTGAAGGGCAAAGACACCATGAGTGCTCCATCCTACCCCCCCACTCCATAACGCCATTATCTCTGAAACTTTGGGCTTCAGGAAGATGTCCAGGGTTCGGTTCTGCTGCAGACAGGATAGTCTCCTTTTGGGCAAAAGATATTCAGGGTGGGGTTTTTTGCATTCCCACTTTGTTACGAGGTGCATCACAGCTTTTCTTTGTGACCTAGGAGGGTGCAACCCATCTTTTGGTCCCCCAGATAATGCGATATCTTTCCAAAAGCCACCTTTACACTGATGCTCCCCCGATCCCTCCTGAGGCTCTTTAGCTACGAGGGTTTGAGATGTTTCTGTTCCAGCTGTAACTACAACCCTGGAGCAGTTTGGGCAGGTGGACACTTACCATATAAATTATCCCAAGGCAGTTTAATAGAGACTTGCTCTATTCAGGTAAACTGCAGCTGGAAGCAGCACCAGCTCCAGCCCTGCACCTGAGCAGTGTAGCCTGGGGTTTATATCCTGACACTGGGCACCTTGACACCCAAGAGCTGTGATTTGGACCTCCAGAGGAAAAAAGGGAGCCTATCCCACCATGGTGGCCCTTTGGGTGGGGAAGAAGCCCAGCCACCCAGGTAGAAGCCAGGGGCATGGCATGGAGGGGTGGCTGTGTGTGGGCAAGGGGGCTGCAAAGTTTTTGGTCTCGATTCAAGCCACTGAAAGCCAGAAGTAAAATACCATCCATTGTTGGTTTATACACCCGTAGTAGCCAAACAAACATCCCCAGAGCCTGTCCTTATCACTTTATTACACCTGCTAGAGTGAATAGATTAAAGAGGATGGGGGATGGGGGAGAAAGCTGAAGAATCCAGCAGAAAAACTGGGTTTTGGGATTGTTAATTATTCTCTGGGGTCTCTAATCTTTAACTGGCAAACAGCATCACTAACTGTCTTAAAGCCCCTCCTGGAACATCCTGATAATAAGCCATCTGCATGAAGGCACCCCGTTATCTGCCCTCCTCCAGCCGCCTGTGACATGGCTGGAGTGGGAGATAATGAATGTGTGGTGTGTAATAACGACACGTCATTCATGATTATCGGCCTGATACCCAACCTTTTAGCTCCATTGTTTGTGCTTCAAAAAGAAAAGAAAAAAAAAAAAAAGAGAAAAAAAAAAGAGAAAATAAAAAGGAGAAAGGAAAGAAGAAAAAGGGGAATTTTTGGTGCTATGGATTGTCCCGGGGTCCCTGAAGTGTCTCCCTGCCAAAGGGGCTGGCTCTCGTAGCATCTCCCAGAGGGTTTGTTGGTACTCGGGAAGGACTCGCCCGTGGATTGGCGGCTGCTGTAGCCATGGTGATGGAGGAGCGAGCTGAGACAGCGCAGAAATGTCACTGCCTGGCAGGGAGACATTTGGGGCAAATGTGTGGGCGATTAGATCTGTGTCACTGGCTGCTGCCCGGCTCCTCACACAGCTCCTTCACTGCTCTCCCAGCCGTTTGGTGGTGGCTTGGCAGAGGAGGTTATCTTGTACACGCTGCTGTCCAGAAACTGCCACCGTTTGAAGGTGGGGGGATGTTTGTGCTGCTCAGTTTGACCTGGCTAAGCTGAAAACTGGAAGAATTTTCTCCTGGTTGCTGCTGCAATAGGGCTGCATGGTGCATCAGTGCTGTGAGATTTTCCTCGAAAGCTTTGGCCCTTCAAACTGCAAACCTGGTTTAAGCATGATTCTTAACAGGAAGAGATTTTAGTGTTTGGCTCAGGGTACCTCAATTACTGTCAGAGCTGCCTGGAATAACAACCCATTTTTTGCATCAGAAATGGCAGCAGTGTCTCCTCTCTTTCCCAAGCAGATTTCCAAGAGCAGTTTCCCTGGAGAAAGTCTGTGCTGGAAGTGGTTGGGGTTTGGCCATTCATAACAATCTAGCAATCAGAAGGACTCTTGGAAACCAAATGGGCAGCGCTGGTCATGGCAGTGAGTAGGGTGATGGCCCCAAAACACAGGGCACTATGCAGGCCATGGGGGGGGCAGAATCTGGGGTTCCTATGCCCCATTCCCAAACCAGAAGATGCTGTAGTCACGCCTCTAAGTGCCACCTGGTTTCCTTTGCAGCCCACCACCAAGGAGACTGGGATCAGTGGCCAAGCACATCCGAAGCTCGTTTCTTGGACCACCTGCTGGAGAATAGATGAGCAGAGCTTCAAGGTGGTTTGCCTGTTCCCAGATGGGTGGCTGAAGTGTCTGACAAATAGGATTTTTCGGTAGCGAAAAGGTGTTTTCAAATTACTGCCCTCTGAAGGCCTCGCTGTGCTGGAGCTGGGGAGGAGGACAGCAGGAGTCTGACCTTTCAGACCTGAGTCCACCAGAGGTGCCAGGGTGGTGGCATTGGCAGCTACACAACCTGCATCCAGTCTCCTTCTGCAGGGGAGAAGGGGAGGGTTGGGAGAAGAAGACCTTGGTCTCCAGCTGCCTTGCAAAATAAGCACAAGCTGCACCTTGCTCGTTAATCTCAGCATCCCTGTCCCTTTCGGTACTCAGGCAGCCAAAACAAAGGTCTGGATCCAGCCTGAGGAGAGTTTTGTTTCTCAAGCTGAGGGTGCAGCAGGCAGCAGAGATGGGGAGCAGGAGGGCTGCAGGAGTTCAGTCAGATGGGGAGAGGCTCAGGTTTGGCTGTCCTGATCTGGCCATTGGCACAGAGCTGCCCAGACAGACAGACAGACATGGTTTGGATGTGTGGGTGCCTGCGGTGATTCTGGTGATGCCATTGCTGTGGCTGAAAGCTGCACAGTCTGTCACCGTGGCATTGTATGTATGCAGGCCTTCATGCCTTAGTTTCCCCTGATGCCCGCTGGGTGCCCAGGCCCTCGCAGGGGCAAACTTCCCCCGGGCTGTGGGTAATGCCACCGGCACCCCAGGAATTGTGACAGAGCAGTGGCTGCTCTGCTGAGGATGGGGACAGGGATGTCCCCAGGGATAGGGCACATCAGCCGCCTTCCTGGGCCTGGCCATGCTGCCTGCCAAGCCCAGGAGGTTTTACCAGGGACCAGGGAGGACTTTTGCTGGGTCTCCCACTGCCACCTAGTGATCCATTTCACACCCCGGACCATGGTCCACCTGGACTGGTGCTGGGGAAAGGCTCCCTGTGCCCCCACAACAGCCCCAATCCCAGGGGCAGTGCTCACTTGCACCCCTTGGGCAGGCCACTCTTGAACTGCACAGTCAGTTCTCAGCCTCTTCAGGGCAGGGTTTGAGGCAGACTCACGTTTCCTCTTGTTTTATTTTGCAAGCTGATTTTGTTCTTACCACCAGCACTTTTGTGTGTGCGGTGTGTATTTCTGTTTTGCTTTGTTTGACTGCACATCATTTCAGTTGTTTCCTTACCAAGGAAACTCCTGGAGTCAAAGGTGAGGGCTTGGTGATGGATGGTGTGGGATATGTGTAAACAGGCTCCTCAGGCTCGACAGGGTGCATGGAAACAGTGCCTGTGGCTGGAGAAAACACTGACAGGGCTGCACCCTTGGGCACAGCCTTGCCTCTGGCCTGCTGCGCCCCCAAATGCAAAGGAAGCCAAAGCCATGCTTGGAGATCATTCCCCACAAGGCTTTATTCTCATTTCAGAGAGGAGAACAAGGCTGATCACATGCTGTTTCCAGTGTGCCAACTGCTTCCCCCAGGTTAGCTGGTGGCACGTTTCTGCGCTGACTCCTGAGCACACTCGGCTCAAGGAAGTTCAGAGCTGGGGCAGAAAAGAACCACAGGCATTCATCTCCATAATGGTGGGCACAGTGCCAGCCCCAGAGCGGGAATCGTTTGGAGGGTGGTGCGTGGGGATGCAGTGAGGCACACCCCGGCTGGAGGCAGGGCAGGGGCAGCGCCCAGGCTTTAGGCATCCGTGCAAACCGTGCCGGGCGTTGTTCACTGCCGAGCCCAAGCAGGGAACTGACAACGGGACAAATCCACGGGCGGGGGACAGAAGTACTGTCAGGGAGTGTTTGAGGGCGGGTTGGAGGTGAGGAGATGAGCAGAACACGGAGGATGCCCGTGGAGGTGAAGGACGAGCCACAGCCATGATGCGGAACCCCCTTAGCAGTGCTGCTCCCCCTGCAAGGAGGGGCCCTGCACCTGCTGGGTTTGGTGTTTGCGGGCTCAGCGAGCCCCTCTGGACAGGAGGGGCAGCAGGACAAGGGTTAATATGGGAGAGGTCCGGTGTGGCCACTGTGGGTCTGTTTGGTGTTCCCCTCTTAAACCTCTGGGTGGAGGGTCTCCCTTGGGAGAGCTCTTGCCCTCCTGCCATGTTACCCCATGGGATCAGAAAATCTTCTTCAAATGCAGGTGTATCCCATTGCTGGACCTGAGGACGATCTGTGGTATCATTATGGGAAGCTTGGATGGGTCCGGGTGGAGCTCGAAGCGGAGCAGGGTCAAGGCCAGCGCCACCTTCATCTCATTCATGGCAAACTGCTGCCCGATGCAGTTCCTGGGGAGGGGGGACAAACGCTCCGATTGCTGCCTTCGTCCCCGACCACCCCCGAGCTGGACTCACCCCATGTGTGACCTGGGGGACCTCCAGCTGCTGTGAGGATGCCACCACAGCTTATCTAGCAAGCCCCTGATGCACCCAATTCTGTGGTGGAGTATTGCTATTTTTTTTATTAATAAGCATTGTAAAAAGATACGAGATTGAGAGAACAGGGGCTTACTTCATTAGGAAGTGCAGCCAGGATCCAGCCTGACACCTCCAAAAGGTTATTTCTGGCTCTGTGTGGTGAGCTTCTTGCAGATTACTGAGATCTCAGTATCCTGCATCTGTCTATTGATAACAGCATGGGAACCACAGAGGGGTGGGCCCAGCTTGGCTTGGAGGTACACTGGGATTCATCCCTAAACAAGGGAGTGGCTTTCCCAATACAGGCAAGAGAAAATGTAAACATCTCCACAAAGCCACACGAAAAACGTATGAAATCCTACAGTGACCACAGAGCTTAGGGTATGGGAAGTGTTCTGGAGCTGACAGAGCATGAAAATCCTATTACAGGAGATGTTGTAATAGGAGATCCTGTTGCGGAAAGCCTGCTTGAGTTGGCCAAACCAGCTTGGCTCATGGAGACTGAGGGAGGATTAGCCTCAGGGGCTTGACTCTGAGCTAGGTCTCACATGCAAGGCAGCCTGATGGGAAGGAGAGGGATGAAGGATCTCCCACCTGGATCCAGCGGAGAAAGGCATGAAAGCATGGGAGTGCCTCTGTGCTGAGTTCTCTGGAGAAAACCTCAGGGGATCATAAACCTGTGGGAGAAACAAAGACCATTTGGTCAGTGTTTGGTCTGACCTGAGCAGCACCAGGTTCTTCCCTGGTCCCCAAGTTAGGGCTGGACATGGCCTCTGCTCTTCCTGGAGGAGCTGCAGATGACAGTCATCTCTCTACAAAGCCACTGACTGGATCTGCCCCTTGGAGATACCCAGGTCACCCACTACAATGCCCAAGATGCCTGCAGGTGTTTCCTCATCCATGGCAGCAATGACCAAGTCAGGATCCCTCTGTTCCAGAGATGCCTGATCCTTGTTCTCCAGACAGCCACTGGAGAGAGGCAGCTGTGCACCCTCCTTCAAACTTCCCAGTTATTTCTTGAAGCCTCTAAAATATCATTTTCAAATCACACCCTGCCTGAAGGGCTTGGGGACTTCTCAAACCATCCTAAGTGTGTGCAGGGCAGCTGAAAGCAGTCTGGGTATCTCTGTGTCACCACGCACGAAGAGAGACTATTGAACACCCTTTCCCAGCACTTTGTCATGTTCGCAGCCTTTGGGGCGTTCGGTAAGCTGATTGTACTTTGCATTTAGACACGGACTGTTGGAATGACAAGGGGGGGAAAAAACATAGCAGGGAGGCACAGGCTGCCTTGTTCAAGGGGAATGGGTGTCTGGGCTCAGAGATCATCTTCCCTTTCCTGTTACAAAGGTGAAATACCTCGGGGTCCTCCCAGACATCCCGGTTCCTGTGAATAGCAAATATGTTCAGCCCAATCTGGCAGCCTGTAAAAGACAAGGGAGAAAAAGCTCATGACACCTCAGAGTGAAGGTGCAGGAGAGGTGTTTTGGGGATTCTCTCCCTCCCTGGGCTCTGCAGGGGCTGTTGCAGGAGATCTGGCAGGGATCTCCTGGAAACCTGACACAGAAAAAACAATGGCCTTAGAGCTGGGCCCCTTTCTCTCTCAGTGTATCACTTTGACTTGGGCAGGAACAACACTCCACAAGTCCCCTCTGAGCTCTGTGAACACCCCACCACCCTGGAGCATGTCCTTGGACACTGTCTGGTCACCCTTTACAGGCTCACTGTGGTGGCAAAGCCGTGGTAGCTCCGTACAGCCCTTGTCAGAAAGAAGGGAGTCTGGAAGACACTTCAGCCTCTCCGCTCACAGCAAGGAAGCCCCACTTGTCACAGGCAGCAGCATAAAGGATGAACAAACTCAACAGACCTGCTGGCAAGCTGCGTCCGTCAGGAAATGTGACGGGTTTGGAGAGCTGTCGGGACACGGAAGGAACTGGTGGGAACAGGCGCAAGCTCTCCTTGATGCACATCGTGGTGTAGGTCATCTTCCCAAGGTCCTCCCTGAAAGCAGACTCGCTGAGGGTGCACTCAATCCCTTTGTCTATGCCACTGATGAAGATAATAAACAGTACTGGCCGCAGTATGGACCCCTGAGGGACACCACGTCACTGATCCGGGCATTGAGACATTAACCACTACCCTCTGGATGCCACCTTCCAACCCATTCCTCAACCACTGAACCACATCTCTCCAATTCAGAGAGAAGGATGTTGTAGGAGACCATGTTAAAGGCCTTAAAGGGTAAGAGGAAGAGTTCAAGATGAAGGAATAAGCAGTCCTATCTCACCACTCAATGGTATCTCTGTCTCCCAGGATTCCCTGGATCTCCTCCCTGCACCGTTGCTGGTGCTCAGGGTGCAATGACATGCAGTAGAAGAGCCAGGAGATCCCACTGGCTGTGGTATCGTGACCCTCAAACATGAAGGTGTCCACCTCAGCACGCAGGTCCTCATCAGACAGTCCAACTCCATTTGAATCCTAATAAAGAGGAGAGCACATTATCCCTAAGCACACAGGTCTTTTATTTTTATACCCAAAGGGCTTGCATGATTTGATGTCTCTTGTGCTGATGCACCCTCAGTGCCACATAGTTCTGTTCTTTGGCATTTGGTACAATCATTTCAAACCTTCACCTTGCTACAAAGAAGAATGTCCAGAAAATCCAGGTGCCTCTTCTTCTGGATCTTGTCAAGTTCCTTCTCATTGGAGAGCAACATCTTTCTTTCTTGTATTACCTGATCTGCACAGAAGAGAGATCAGCTCAGTGCATCCTGCCCCTCCAGAGTACCCTCACGTACTTGGCCACTCAGTCATCAGCTTGGACTCTGTTTAATGTGCAACCCTCTGGCCAGTCCATGCTGCCAACCCTGCTCTGAGCCACTCCAGAGACAAGTGGGGGAGAGGTTCAGGACTGGGGAGAAAGGGTCAGGAATACCTGTGTGGGTATGGGCCAGCTTGCAGGCATCCTGAAACTCACGGCCTTTGCGAGTCAGATCGTAGAAGACATCCTTGAAGGAAAAAGTCTGGATTCTGTTGCTCAGGAGGTAGCTCAGGTCATAAACAGCTCTAATATAATAGTGGGAGTTGCTGCAAGGAGGTCAAGGTTAAAGCTGGTGTTAGCAAAATGAGTGGTGAAACAGGAGCACTTGCTTTGCCAGGGTTTGGGAATTCAGGCACTGACCTCTGAGTCTGACAGTCGGAGTTAAAGCTGAAGGCACATTTCATGATGCTGTCCAGTGTCATCAAGCTGACATCTTGAAAGAGCTCCACTGACTTCCTCTCTGTGATCCTCTTGTCCCATTTATCCTAGAGGGAGAGACAGGGGTAAAGAGGGACAGACTACCATCTGTGGTCATATTTTCCTTTCCCTCTTCCCAGGTCCACACTGCTAATTGCTTTCTTTTCTGGAAGCAGAGGCCCTAGTTCATGATATATTCCATGAATCTAATCTAACTCTTCTGTGTGTTTCTTTTTCCAGGTATATCACATCAAGGTATGAAAGAATATTCTTGCAGTGGTTGATTTTATTGGCAAAAACCTGAAAGAGTAAGTGGAGTGTCCAAAAGGACNGAGAGGTGTTTTGGGGATTCTCTCCCTCCCTGGGCTCTGCAGGGGCTGTTGCAGGAGATCTGGCAGGGATCTCCTGGAAACCTGACACAGAAAAAACAATGGCCTTAGAGCTGGGCCCCTTTCTCTCTCAGTGTATCACTTTGACTTGGGCAGGAACAACACTCCACAAGTCCCCTCTGAGCTCTGTGAACACCCCACCACCCTGGAGCATGTCCTTGGACACTGTCTGGCCACCCTTTACAGGCTCACTGTGGTGGCAAAGCCGTGGTAGCTCCGTACAGCCCTTGTCAGAAAGAAGGGAGTCTGGAAGACACTTCAGCCTCTCCGCTCACAGCAAGGAAGCCCCACTTGTCACAGGCAGCAGCATAAAGGATGAACAAACTCAACAGACCTGCTGGCAAGCTGCGTCCATCAGGAAATGTGACGGGTTTGGAGAGCTGTCGGGACACGGAAGGAACTGGTGGGAACAGGCGCAAGCTCTCCTTGATGCACATCGTGGTGTAGGTCATCTTCCCAAGGTCCTCCCTGAAAGCAGACTCGCTGAGGGTGCACTCAATCCCTTTGTCTATGCCACTGATGAAGATAATAAACAGTACTGGCCGCAGTATGGACCCCTGAGGGACACCACGTCACTGATCCGGGCATTGAGACATTAACCACTGCCCTCTGGATGCCACCTTCCAACCCATTCCTCAACCACTGAACCACATCTCTCCAATTCAGAGAGAAGGATGTTGTAGGAGACCATGTTAAAGGCCTTAAAGGGTAAGAGGAAGAGTTCAAGATGAAGGAATAAGCAGTCCTAGCTCACCACTCAATGGTATCTCTGTCTCCCAGGATTCCCTGGATCTCCTCCCTGCACCGTTGCTGGTGCTCAGGGTGCAATGACATGCAGTAGAAGAGCCAGGAGATCCCACTGGCTGTGGTATCGTGACCCTCAAACATGAAGGTGTCCACCTCAGCACGCAGGTCCTCATCAGACAGTCCAACTCCATTTGAATCCTAATAAAGAGGAGAGCACATTATCCCTAAGCACACAGGTCTTTTATTTTTATACCCAAAGGGCTTGCATGATTTGATGTCTCTTGTGCTGATGCACCCTCAGTGCCACATAGTTCTGTTCTTTGGCATTTGGTACAATCATTTCAAACATTCACCTTGCTACAAAGAAGAATGTCCAGAAAATCCAGGTGCCTCTTCTTCTGGATCTTGTCAAGTTCCTTCTCATTGGAGAGCAACATCTTTCTTTCTTGTATTACCTGATCTGCACAGAAGAGAGATCAGCTCAGTGCATCCTGCCCCTCCAGAGTACCCTCACGTACTTGGCCACTCAGTCATCAGCTTGGACTCTGTTTAATGTGCAACCCTCTGGCCAGTCCATGCTGCCAACCCTGCTCTGAGCCACTCCAGAGACAAGTGGGGGAGAGGTTCAGGACTGGGGAGAAAGGGTCAGGAATACCTGTGTGGGTATGGGCCAGCTTGCAGGCATCCTGAAACTCACGGCCTTTGCGAGTCAGATCGTAGAAGACATCCTTGAAGGAAAAAGTCTGGATTCTGTTGCTCAGGAGGTAGCTCAGGTCATAAACAGCTCTAATATAATAGTGGGAGTTGCTGCAAGGAGGTCAAGGTTAAAGCTGGTGTTAGCAAAATGAGTGGTGAAACAGGAGCACTTGCTTTGCCAGGGTTTGGGAATTCAGGCACTGACCTCTGAGTCTGACAGTCGGAGTTAAAGCTGAAGGCACATTTCATGATGCTGTCCAGTGTCATCAAGCTGACATCTTGAAAGAGCTCCACTGACTTCCTCTCTGTGATCCTCTTGTCCCATTTATCCTAGAGGGAGAGACAGGGGTAAAGAGGGACAGACTACCATCTGTGGTCATATTTTCCTTTCCCTCTTCCCAGGTCTACACTGCTAATTGCTTTCTTTTCTGGAAGCAGAGGCCCTAGTTCATGATATATTCCATGAATCTAATCTAACTCTTCTGTGTGTTTCTTTTTCCAGGTATATCACATCAAGGTATGAAAGAATATTCTTGCAGTGGTTGATTTTATTGGCAAAAACCTGAAAGAGTAAGTGGAGTGTCCAAAAGGACTCTGAAGGTGAAGGTGAAGGGAGCAATTTCAGAACTTCGAAACTACCCTGTAGATGCCGGGAGCTGGGTTGCAGAGAGATTTTCCAGCTTTCTGCCAGTGTCCATGTGAAAGTCCTTTCACATGGATGCTGGCCGAAAACAGTCAGAGGTTTTTGTAAACTAGTCTCTTTATCTTGCAGGTGCAAAGTTGTTATGCAGTTTGTTGTGCTGCTGACTAGAGAAATATTTTGAAATGGTTGTTGTAGAGTTTAACCAATCATGCTAAGAGGTGAATGGTCAAGGACCAAGGACCTTATGCCATTCAAGTGAACTAACATATAAAAACGCGTCTGTAATTAAATAAATAATTCAATTTCTCCCTGAATTGAGTATGTCGTTTCCACTCTGTCGCCGGTACAACAGTGACACTACCCCAAAAATTCAGTGTAACTCTAGAAATTATCCAAGTGCAGTCTCTTTCTCTCACTCATCTTCACTGCTTAAATCTGATTATTTTCACTGCTTCACATCTGAAAGGTAAAAGTAGCAGGAGTGGGGATTATTACCAGCATCACTTTGACCGAGTCTGACATCAGGGCCACGTAAGATTTCAGCACATCATAATGAAAGGCTGGGGTGAGCATCTTCCGGTGCTGGAACCATTTGCTTCCTTCCAAGATCAGCAGCCCCTTCCCTGAAGGCACAAACAGCAAAGGCACGATCAGCTCCTGCAGGCTCTGATCACAGCTCTGGCATCCTTACTACTGCTCTTGACTTACCGATCCAGGGAAGTAGGAATTTGTAGGGTACACTAGCCTTGGGATCTGTAAAACAGAACAGCAATCAGAAATGTATGAATAATTAATGAATTCAGCACAAAAAAAGAGAAAATTCAGGATAAATTTACATTTGATTTTGCTCTCTAACTCACATGATGGAATTAATCTCATTTCAATATTTAAAATATTGTACCACCAGAGGTAGAGTTTAAAAGTGGTCATCCACAATTATGACCACAGGGGACTTGAAAAAATAGAGAAAGGTAGAACAAAAAAAAGTCTGTGGGAAAGAAACAGCCATGGCAGATTCCAAAACTGAGAACAATGGATGGGAGCACTGGGGATGGCCCTGTATGTAACACTCACATGCTCCACAGAAGGGAGCAGAGGACAACACTTAAGATGCCTTCTGAGAGCCATTGCCGTGCCAGCTCACCCTTTTTTACTGGGTTTACTGGGAAGCACAAATATTGTGGTGGTAGAAGCCATAGAAGACAATAAGACAATGACCCTCAAACTGGGAACTGACAGGAAAACTGGAAGGAACAGGCACCTGGTCACTGTTTTGCACAAGAATACAAACTGCTCCATAAAACCTGGGACAGGCTGTGAGCTCATGAAGAGGAGCAAAACAATTGCAATAGCTGTTGAAGCAAGCTGGCAGAGGGGATGACTCCAGGCAAGTTTCCCAGTATTTTCTTGGTAGGAAAGTGTCAAAGACTTCTCAAAACCAGATGTAGAGACTCACCTGATCGGCCAAGTATGCTTTTGGCATATTCAGGATGGTGGACAATTAGAGAAGGCAAGACTGGTCCAAACCATCTGGGAAAGGCATAGGGGTATTTTTCTGCCCATGACACTACCTGATGTAATAATTTTTCGGAATATATCTGCAATGAGAATTAATCAGGGATTAATAAAGGCAGAAAAAGAGGGACATGGCAGGGAGAGCAGAGGTTAAACTTGCACTCTCATGGAAAGCACATGCAAGACATTCTCTCTTGGGAAATGAAGGAAGAGTGGGCGGACTTGCCACACGGGGGCTTTTGTGCCGCGGGTGGAGGAGAGGACGAGCATTGCAAAGGGACCGTGCACAGGAGGCAAAGCTGCCTGAGCCACCAAATCCCTGCAGCACAAGGCAGCTCCATGGAGAGTCCCTGGCTGGGCTGATGCAGCTGAGCCACCTTAGGATGGCCTGGGCTCGGAGCAGCTCCGTGTTGCACCTGGGAGCTACAGCTGGCATGGACAATGCCAGGATGCCTGGTGGACAGGCCAGGCAGACCAAGGCTGCCACACCCCTGTGCTCTAATTTCAGCAGCCAAGGTGGGCATGCAGTGTGAAAGCAAAACACCTTCACTATAAAATGATGGAAATGGCTGCATTAAAACGCCCTTCTTTTGTGACCATGTCTTCTTCAGTGGCTATAGGGCAAGGCACTCCTACTGGTAGAAGGTTTCAGGTAACAGAGACGTTTTATGGTTGCTCATACTTAAATAACTTTGTGGAAGTCCCATAATTCTATGTTTAAGGACGTGATTGAAAAGAGCATGACTTGGTTTTTAGCCAAATGATGCACACCTCATATCCAGCACCCTTTCCTCCTGCCCTGCAGAAGCCTTGGCACTCCCTGTGCAGAGGTCCTCTCCTGTAGGAAAACACAGGAGCAGGGGACATGCACACCCCATCCAGTCCTTCTCATCCCGACTGATACCTTGCACAGCTGGGACAAACCCACCGTGGCTGAGCCCAGCTCACTCCTTACCAGGTGATTGTGACCATAGAGCCAGTGTTTCGGAGGGCCAGGGAATGCCTCCAGAGCTTTGATGAGTTTCTTCCTCTCCTGGTAGAACTGGAGCACCTTCAGCAGCACAAAGATTATACCAAGCAGCACAGACAGCTGCAGGACAACAGCAGAAGGTCTGGCTATGTTGTCCAGCAGAGATGCCATGCTGGTCTGGGACACTGCCTTCTCCTGCCTGTTTCTCGCCTGCTCCTCTCACGCCTGAGCCAGGTGGGGAGCTCAGTGCAGGTAAAAATCCTCTCCCTCCTCCTCTGCAGGAGCTGAGCCTGGCGAAATGGAGCTGACAGCAATTTATAGCTGCTGGAACATCACGGCAAACACTGCGTCAGCTCAGCCGGCAGCCTGTGCTCCCACTCACCCTTTGACCTGCTTTCTGCAGCCTGCCCCTGCAACCTGGGTAACAAACAGCCTCTGAATATTTCCTGCTTTCTCTGAAGTCCCAGCAGCACTGTCACACACACTCACAGTCCTCCGTGCCCAGGTGGACGAAGCCAGAGGAGGGAGGAGGTGAGATGTAGGCAGGCTGGGACTCTAGCTGAGCTCCGTGCTGTCCTCAGACAATTCAGGTATGGAAGCAGTCCATCTGCCCACAAGAGGTGAGGAACACACAGGCCACCTCTTCCCAATGAGCGAGCTGCATGGATTCAGCCACCTTCATCTGTAAAAGCAGCTCTCTGGGTGACTGCAGCATCACCCAAATCTGCCGGGCTGTAATTGAGGGAATGGATTTAGCTCCAGCAGCACACAAGGGATGTGGCTCCGTTCCCCAAGGGCTCCTGCCTCAGACAAGCCAGGAGTCAAAACTGCTGTCCAGAGGAATTACCGTGGTCAGTAGCTGAGACAAGGAGAGGAAAAGCTGCAGAGCAGTGAATGAGCTGCAGCAAGGTGGAGAGCACATGATGGGGAGGTGTGATGGAAGGTCATGTTCCCTCTACAGTCCCGGTGAGCCCTCCTTCCTCTGTCCACACGACATCTCACCTTCTCCAAAAAAGGCTCTGCATCACTGCATTTACCTCTCTAATGCAGTGCTTGGTTGGGGCCCAAGTAGGACCCTCCTTGCAATCCCTGTGCAGATCCTGCTGGTTACCTGGACTTATCCCATAAGCCCAGAAACCTGGAATGGCAATGTGGAGTTGGTGGAGAACTGGGACTGGAAGCCTGACGTGTGTGGGTGACTTCCAGGCATATTGTGAAAAGGAGGATCCCCAGATGGGCTGAAATAATGTCCCATTTATGTCTTTATCAGACTGATAGTCTGATAGGCTATAACATAGGGGCTGCTGAACTTTGTGAGTGCTTCTCTTCAATGTAACACATCTCTGAGACAGAGGACTTCTGATGTTTAGGCATTTTCCTTTAGTTTTTAGTCTGAAATATGCCATGTCCCACGTTTTCTCCTTGTAGACTCATTTTGTTGAACAAAATGTACTGTTTATCTGATGTCCATTGTCGTTGCCTTGGACTCTACCACTCCCTGGTAGGCAGTACACCAAGCAGCGTTACAACGAGCATTGCAAAGGGACCGTGCACAGGAGGCAAAGCTGCCTGAGCCACCAAATCCCTGCAGCACAAGGCAGCTCCATGGAGAGTCCGTGGCTGGGCTGATGCAGCTGAGCCACCTTAGGATGGCCTGGGCTCGGAGCAGCTCCGTGTTGCACCTGGGAGCTACAGCTGGCATGGACAATGCCAGGATGCCTGGTGGATAGGCCAGGCAGACCAAGGCTGCCACACCCCTGTGCTCTAATTTCAGCAGCCAAGGTGGGCATGCAGTGTGAAAGCAAAACACCTTCACTATAGAATGATGGAAATGGCTGCATTAAAATGCCCTTCTTTTGTGACCATGTCTTCTTCAGTGGCTATAGGGCAAGACACACACACAAGACACACACTTTTCACACACTTGGCCATCTTCATGAAAATTAGTGTTATCTTGTTATACTGAGCCAGCTGGGTCTGTGTGAAAGTTCGGGGAGAGTTAAAGGTTGATCTTTAGGAGGCAGAAGGCTGCGATCTGTGGGGTTAGGCATTTCTTAGGGAGGGCTTTGGCTGTAGCCAGAGCATGAGGGACCCAGTTTGCCATGACAAACTCTCATGTGAAGACCTGCAGCACATTAATAAATCCGGTGATGTTATGTACAAGGTCTGCACAAGGAAAACAGGGAGGTCTGATGGTTGAACCTTTGTTCAGTGCCAGTGGAGCTGTTTGGAATGTCCTGTGGCACCCATCCCATTACCAGACTGACCAGTCTGGATTTGGCTGGCACCTTTCAGCAGTCACCTACAAAATAACCCATAAATACCCTCAAACCCACAGATGAAGGGGCCAGGCCGGTGGATGAAGTTTCCAGTACAGCTGCAAATGAAACTTTTATAACAACCCAGAAATTCTCAGTGGTGACAAAGTCCCTGGACAGTGGGTTTGACCATGAACAGGGTCAATTTTTACCAAACTGGCTCCCTTACAGTTATAAAATAACCAGTAACAACTGTTGAACACGAAGCCAAGGGAGATGGGTTGTTGTGAAGGTCAAGTGAGATGTCAAGTGCTGAGCTGATATGGAGGGAACATAGGCAACAGAGTGGCTAAACCCATATTTATGGGGATTTGGAGCAAGAATCTGATCTTGGGTCATAGCAAAACTGGGTGTTTAATCCAGCTTCCAGCCTCTGCATTCCATATTTCACTGGTGGAAGGGAGAGAAAAGCCTTTCTCCTGTATTTCAGAGGTTTCACAGCAAGAGGGGACATGAACACTCACAGCCTGGGGAAGATAACTCAGGGTGTTTTGCAGGGGAAGAAACAGTGAAAGTTCAAAAGGGAACGTGAAGTTGCTGCAGAGCTGCAAGTGGACAAAAGTGAAAAGGGACAGCACTGGTTTGATCATTGTAAGGGCCTGGAACAAGGCCAGAATAATCTGTTAGCACCAGGAGAATCTACAGCTCTGGTGCTGGAGGACTCCAGAAGAAGATTTCAGCATGCAAAAGCAGGTACAAGGGTCTTCTTATTGCCACGGCAGGGGAGGCTGGCAGGGGGAGCAGAAGCTTGGCTTGACCTTCTGGACATTTGAGACTGGTGAAACTGCAGTTGGGTGTTAAAGGACACTTGGAAGGTTGTCAAACATCTGCAGAGAGCCGCTGGAGGGTTGGCTTGATGCTGTGGATGTCCACATGATGGCAGTGAGGCCACGACAGGCCAGGCCACCAACATAAAACAACCCACTTACACTGAAGAATTTCCATCCCACACCACAACCATGGACACAGCAGGCTGTGGAATTCGGGAATTTTTTTTCTTCCTGGGTCTTGGGAATTTCTCCACTTACTTTAGACACCTAAGCAGAAGAAGGAGAGGCTCTTCCTCACTGATTTAACTCACACTGTTGGAATTCGTTGCAGAAGAACTGGTTTACTGGGCAGGTGAAATGTAGGTGGCAAATGGGTACTCTGCCCCAGAGCATGACCTTGCAGCAGCTGCTTTCCCAGGTTGTGCTTGTGTTTATTCAGATAGGAAGAAGAGTCCAGCCCCATCTGTCCCTGTGTGTTCCTGCAGCACTCAGTGATGACAGATGAAATGTAGCAGTAATGCCAAAAAAAATAATAACATTTCAAGCTTCCAAACACATGATAGATGAGAAAATCATGGCAAGAGCCCAGCAAGTGTTGCAGAGTAATGCAAGCTGCCTGGATCCCATCTGACCACACATGTCTCGAGGATGAATGTGTATCTGGAAGCATTTAATACAGCTGTCTTACAAATATGTTGCAATACTCATTTAATTTACAGGCTGCTTCCGGTGAAAAATCCCAGTGGACTTTAGATGGAAATTGCTGGTGCCATTTGACAGTGAATTTTCCTGGAGAGCGGTGTGGGTCCTGTGCAGGGACGGCATTCCCGGTGCTGCGAGCCAACTGCTCTCCCTGCTGGTCCTGCTGCTTCCAGCATGCCTGGCAGCATCCAAAAAAGTGCCACCACAGAACTGAGATGGACAGACACCCTTCATGTGACTGAGATGTGGCTGCACAGCGCCGGTGACAACCTGTGGGGAAAGGAATAACTGTGAGAGTAGGTGGCATCTTTGCCCTGCTGCTGTCAAAAAATCAAGCAGCAATGATAGAAATCCCGGATGTTTTAAACTGAAACAAAGGCTTGCCCTTGTTGCACCTCATATAGCCCCTCCCATGAGTTCTTGTTAAAATAGTTATCTGAAGGTTTGAATCAGGCAATCTAAGGTCAGCCCACCATCTTTGCAATTACCCTTTCTGCAGAAAGTAGGGAAGGATAAAAGAATGAGGTACGCTCCCTGCAGCTGGTCCTTGACTGTCTTTATGGCTGTGAGCAGTACATCCCATGTGACCAGGTCTTTTTATTATTATCATGTCTCTAATACCCAGGAGGGGAAAGGTAACGGGGGGGAATTGCTCTCAGGAATCACGTTCTGGAAAGATTTGGCTCACTCTGGCACTGGGGCACAGCAGCTCCCGTTGCAGCCTCAGCCCTGCTCTCCAGTTCAGAAGCAGAGCAGACGTGGAAGATCTGTGATGCAGGACATGAGATGGTGCAGGATGTGGGATGATGCAGAACATGAGATGATGCAGGATGTGCGATGATGCAGGATGCAGGATACGGGATGTGGGATGCAGGATATGGGATGCAGGCTGGCTGGCCTGGCACAGAGAGCTGGCCTGGCATGCAGTGCTAGCCCATGTGGCTCAGGGAAATTGGGAGCTGGGCTGCCATGTGTGGTGTGATTTGGAAGAGTGCCTCCAGTTCTTGACCTCGGGGGGTGACAGCACCGAGGAGAGATTTGTGAACAGGTCTTATGCTGGGTTTGGGTGGCTCTACTCCCTTCTCATGCAAAGAAGCCACAAGCACAACACAGAGAGGATGGTGAGAATGCTGCAGAGCATCTTCTCTTTTCCTCTTCAGATTTGAAGAGGCAGATTTAAAAGTCACGAGGGGGACAATGACTGAACAGGATGAAGACAGGAGCAGTCAGGCTTTTCCATCCCAGGGCCCAGAACATTCATGTGTTGGATGATCCAGTTGGGAAAGCAGCAGTGCAGCTTTTCCTGTACCCGCAATTCAGTCCACTCACAAAAACCAAACCAGAGGTAACCTGCCCCAGCCTTACACCACATCCATTACCTCCTTTGGGCTCCTGGAGAATTCAGTAAAACCAGCCACCAATTTTTAAAACCTCTGCAGATTCCCCAAATAACCTACGTCAGGGCTTTAGAAATCTTAGGGAGTGCTTGATGCTATGTAATCTGTATCTACCCAAATGCAATTTAGCAGCTGCCATTTATTTACACGAGGACTGTTATGTCAAGTTCCCCTAGCTTGATCCCCTTTAACCTACTCTCTTTCAGTGGGTACACCATGATTTCAGCCTTTGCTCTTGCTCATTAGATGCTCGTACTTTAATCTTTCACATTGGAATGCCAAGGTTCATCCAGTCCTCTTTAGATGGCATTTTTTTCAAATCTTGTCTTTAAAAATAAATTGCATCCAATACAGAATTGCATGTAATTTATTCTGGTAACTTCAGTTATTTTGATTAAAAATTTTCTCATTTTGCACTCTAGAGTATGTAAGCTTGGAGTAGATGCTGCTGCTTTTATACTTAAATCTGCAAACAGGGTTGAAGGACACTGTCTCATTTCATCTGGTGAAAGAGACACAAGTGAAAAGCTTTTGAGAAATATTTGTGTTTATGCATCCAAGTATGATGTTTGCTGTGATTGCAACAGCAGGATATTATTGATTCATATTACCTTTTCTGTCTCTCTGTGTACAGAATACCCACTGGAGAGATTGCTGCCTGTCAGTCATTTCCTCTCTTGGTTTTGTGCAGTGTCTGTGCCTGCTCTTGCGCTTTGGACTCGCATCCCGTTCACTGCGGCTGTTTTTCAATTTATCAAGATAATTTTGTACCCTGATATGGCCCTCCAAAGAGCTTATGGTGTTTTGTAACTTTTTACATTTTGATAAGCATACTCTGCCTCCCTCCATTGCACAATTCTGATTTCAGCCCGAGAGCTGCACCTCGTGTCTGAAGAGGGGACAGGCAGCTGGAGAAAGCGGATTTTCTCCTGGGCTGCCCCAGCATATCCCTGCAAGCCACCCTCTGCAGGTGGGAGCTGTATGAAGTCAGCTGCTGTCTTACTGCACAGCAGCCTTCTCACAGCCCTGGGACCACAGCGGACATCACTGTGATGATAATTGCAACAGCAGCTTTTGGGATTTCCCAGTTTGACGTGTGATATTCTATCCCAATAATGACCCCTGCAGGGGCAGAGGACAGCTCACTAGTGTCCTCCAGTGTACCAACTCTCATAACTTTATCAGCTTAAGAAAATAAAATAATACTAAAAAAAAACCCAGGGGAAACCTCCCTCGC
>VXAZ01007995.1:3718555-3731077 GCA_013399875.1 Gymnorhina tibicen
CGCCCCCCCCCCACTTTCTAACTATCAGAACTTTGAAGATTGCTAATTGGACCCCGTTAAAGGGTTGCCCATGGAAGGAGATGCTGTGTTGGCTGGAGAACCACAGGCAGTTTCCTGGCCTGTCCAGGGTGGTCTCTAGCTGCTCATGGGCTTCCTCTCCATCTCCCATTTCTAAAGAGGTTTTACACTGCATTTGTGATGAAACAGGCAAGCACCAGCAATATAAACAACACAGCTGCCGTTGCAGGAAAAATTATTGGTTTATTAAGACAAAACTTGCACAATATTTTGCAGTTTGGACATAATTTCAGAGCCCAAACTGGAATCAGTGCTTTTGACAAAACAGAGACCCGCTGAGTGTGAGAAGTGAGATAGAGGCCTGCCACAGGCTGTCCCCACTGCAGGAGAGGAGGGCTGACCTCTAGGCACTGAGGAAGGTGCTGATGATGGAGCAGGGCTGGAAATGGTCATGGATTTGTCCAGGACACAGGTGGGAAGGCAGGATTTGGTAAGAAGGAAGCTGGTGGGACCTGCAGATGTTCCCAGGCCAGGCCAGCTGTTATGGCAGTGCAAGGGGACAGACAGCATGGCCATGCCTGGCTGCTCCCAGAGCAGTGCCCTGGAACAGATGGCAGTGGGTCTGTGCAATGTCATCCCAGCTACCTGGGCCTAGCCTGAAAAGGGCTTTCAGCTGGCAGACGAAGCACAGAAATCAGGAATCCTCCTCCCCAAATCCTGCCCTGCACTTCTGCCCCGGAGAAACATTGTCCTGTCATCTGCTTGGTCCCTCCCTCTGGTGAAGGCAGGATGTTTTCCAGCATCAGCGGATTTTCTTTAAATACAGGTGAATCCCATTCTTGGAGCGAAGGATGAGCCGAGTTATTTTGAGGGGAGGCTTGGCAGGATCGGGCAAGAGCTCAAAGCGCAGCAGGGTCAGAGCCAGTGCCACCTTCATCTCGTTCATGGCAAACTGCTGCCCGATGCAATTCCTGCGGAGAAACAGAGCAGCTCAGCCAACTCCATCGCAGTGCCGGGCACAGCAAACCTGCACAGCCCATCCCAGCCCTCCCACACCAGCACACATCCTCCCCTCTGCAGCTCAGGGGCCCCAGGCAGTGCTCTGGGCAGCAAAACCAGGGGCATGGGCTGAGCAGGAGGAATTTAGAGGAATACTGGGAGCTCATTAATGTGTGTTCAATGAGCACTGAGAAGGAG
Source organism: Gymnorhina tibicen (assembly GCA_013399875.1). Lineage (NCBI taxonomy): Eukaryota > Metazoa > Chordata > Aves > Passeriformes > Artamidae > Gymnorhina > Gymnorhina tibicen. The sequence goes on from VXAZ01007995.1 coordinate 3,719,771, forward strand.
GGAGATGGGAAAGCCAAAGGAGAGGCCAGCAGGGATCAGGTGGTGGGTCTCCAAGCAGAGAAGGTCTGCAAGGTGTTTGCCTTGAAGGAGTGAGCACAGGGCAAAGGGAAGGATTGAGGGGAGGGGAGAAGGGGGAATCAAAGGGCAGGAGGGTGGGATGGGGTCTCTGCATCAAGGAGAGGAGAGCAGATGAGCTCAGAATGCTGCAGGGTCCCTGCAGGATGCCAACAGGATGTTCCACAGCTTTGGGACCCAGTCCCCTGTCCCCAGAAGGGGCTTGGCAATGCTGCCTTCCCATTTTGCCTGTTGGTATCAGAACCCCTCTGTTGCACAAACACTTGTTACACCCTCATTTAACTATTTAATGCTGCAGGGCCAGGACTGCAGGTGGTGGTCTCTGCCCACTACGCCTTCAGTGTTCAATTCCCTTTACCTCATTCCAGCAGAAAAAGGCAGAAAGGCGTGAGAGTGCCTGCCAGAGACATTCTCCGGGGAAAAACGCAAAGGGTCAAACACCTAGAAATTAAGAATAAGCAGCAAGAAAGAATTTAAATTATTTAAAGAATTATTACAGTACTGACTGGTATCTTGAGAAATGTGACACCCCTTAATTTATGAAGAACGCCATAGGAGAGAGAGAATTCTTCTCCCCTGCTAACAGGTGAAGGGCACATGGGAAGAGGCACATCATAAAGGAAAAAAATTATTAGGAGATCAAAAGAAAACTCACCAAAGGATCTTTCCATACTTCAGGGCTTCTGTGAATGAGGTAAATGCTTATTGCAGCGACAGTGCCTGGAAAACAATTGAGGAGGAGAAGAGGGCTCACTGACAAAGAAACAAGCCGACATCTGCACGGCCCAGCCTGAACATCTGTGCCAGCGAGGGAGGATGCAGCTGGTGGCTGAGAGCAGAGCTCTGTGCAGTGGGAATGGGATTTACAGACCTTCCGGCAAAGTGCGTCCATCGGGGAAGGTGACGGGCTTGCTGAGCTGCCGGGACACGCCAGGCACTGGCGGGTAAAGGCGCAGGCTCTCCTTGATGCACATGGTGCTGTAAGTCATCTTGCCCAGGTCCTCCCTGTCGGGACAGGCAGGCTGAGCCCCACACACCCCCACTGCCTGTGCTGGGAGGTCCCTTCACGCACAGCCATCCACCCCCTGAGCAAATCCCCCTGCAACAGAACAGAGGGACCCACAATGCCCGGCCACAGGCTGCTGGAGGCTGGGGATGCCAGGACACCTCTGAGCAACCCGGACAACCGCTCAACGAGCTCAAGTGCAGAGTGACAGTGAAAGGTGAAGAGCACATCTATGATGTCCTGTGGTGAGAAAACAGGAGACAGCAAAGAGCAATGCTGGCGGCCCAGGAGTTGGTATGGCATGCAGAATGTCCCTTCCAGGGTGGCAGACTTAGCTGAAGGATCTGCTCCATCCTGTGAAATCCCTGTGCATGCAGCAACCTTTAGCACCCCAGCTTTTGAGCCTTGAAGACATTGCTCACTTAGAAACGGCAGCGATAGGAAAAAAGTCACCAGCACAGGAAATGTGCAACCTTACCACTGGATTGTCTCCCGGTCCCCCAGGATGCCCTGGATCTCCTCCCTGCACCGTTGCTGGTGCTCAGGGTGTATTGCCAGGCAGTACAAGAGCCAGGAGATGCCGCTGGCTGTTGTGTCGTGGCCCTCAAACATGAAGGTGTCCACCTCGGCACGCAGGTCCTCATCGGACAGTGCAGCTCCGTTCTCATCCTAACAGTCCAGAGACACTCTCAGTGGCCCATATATATAAAATTTATATATATATTACAGTAATACACACACCCCTATATATAAATATATAAATATCCCAGTAGGGGCCATTATATTCTTTCAGCTATTGCAAAAGAGGTGTGATGATGCCTGTGGGATACATATAAACAAAATCAATGGCTGTTTACACTGAATTCAGGGCCCCTTTCCCTTCACTTTTAAATCTCTTTATCCCCCCATATTAAACCACCAGGACTACAAAATCCCTCTGCATGTCGTATATCCAAAAAGACACTGCCAACATTTCAACAATGGAAAACTGGATCGCCTTGGCCTCTCTTCAACTGGGTTGGAGTGAGCTAATTTCTTTTTTTAATGGATTGTGCAGCCCTGAGGGTCTCTGGGTGTTTGTGGCACCCCTGCAAAAACTGACTGGCATTTGCACTCTGTGCCCTGCCACACAAACACTCCTCATCACTCACTTTGGCACACAGCAGAATGTCCAAGAAGTCCAAATGTCTCTTCTTCTGGATCTTTTCAAATTCCCGTTCATCTTTAAGGGATTCCTTTCGCTCATGGATCACCTTGTCTGGGGGAAAAAGGGTTAAAGGTTCAGCAGGCTCAGGAGATGCCAAGCTGCAAAACTGTCCTTCCTTCGAATGCAAACCCAAGGGGGTGAGCACTGCTCAGTCCATGATGCATTTGACCTGTGCTTCTGCATCCCAGGCACTTTGGCTTTTTCAGCAGCACAGAAACAAATGCCATGGATATTGCCATCCTTTTCTGCAAACTTCCTTGTCCACCACAGACTTTTCAGCCTCTTTTACACACTCCTCATGCATTAAAATCACACCTGGCTTAGAAAATAAAATCATTCCTTGCATTGATGTTGCCTGCAGTGCCCATCCCTTGTCTCACCAGTCTCTGGCCATTTTACAGGAGCATTTCCAGAGGGCAGTTCCTCCATTAGTCCAGTTTAATAACCCAGGAGCTGTGAGACCCCTTTGCTTCATTCCTAGATCAGACCACTACTGCAAGCTGATGCTCTGCTCGGATCTCAGCTCTGAGCCTCTGGGCAGGATCACTGCACAGGCAAGGAGATAACCTGACTGCCTGCATCCAAAGTTTTGGGAGAGGATGAAGACAGGGAACACCTGTGTGGGCATGAGCGATCCTGCAGGCCTTCCTGAACTGAAATCCATGGGGGCTGAGCCAGTAAATGATGTCATTGTGGTAGGGGAAGATGCGGACACGCTGGTGGACCATGTGGCAGAGGTCGTAGACAGCCTGGATGTAGGTGTTTTTCCTGGAGAGAATGGAATAGGAAGCTTGTAAATTTGGGAACAAAGTCACAAGCAATTTGCCCGTTTCCCTTCTGAGCTGCTTACTTCCTGCCAGGGTTTGGGGCAGCCAGCACTGACCTGTTGGTCTGGCAGTCGCTGTGACAACTGAAGGCACATTTCATGATGCTATCGAGAGTCATCAAGCTGACATGCTCAAAGAGCTCCACTGGCTTCCCGTCTGCTGTCAGCTTTTCCCACTTATCCTAGGGCACAAAGGAGACAGAAATGAGAAGGCAAGGGTTGGTTCTGCATGATCTGCAGTCACCCCCTGGTTAAATGAGGGCTTGGATAGGGATACATCCCAGAGAAACGGAAAAAAAAAGAAGGGGATCTCTTAGTCACCATCAAAATCCCAGAGAAGAGAAGCCAAGAGTGGGATGGTTAATATGAGATTTGCCTCAGGCAGCTGCTGTTGTTGAATCCTGGTGGTGGTGAGCCTGGCTATAGCCCATCCTGAGGCAAGGGCACCCTGCAGAAGCCCAGGACGGGCGCATTTCTGGGTGATGGGGAGTTACCTAAGTCTTTCTTAGGATGCAGTGTGTTTTCTGTACAGGAGCAGCATATGCTGGCATTGGGCTTCACTGGGTCTGTTCTCGAGCACATATGAGGTTGGTGCTCAGGATGCGAACTTTGGAGCAAGGTTTTTCCTCTGTCACACGATCTCCGTGCCAGTGTGTTTTCCCAGCACGTAATACAGGAGCTCTTGCTCAACTCTGATCCCTAGAGAAACTATGAATCCTGTCCCTCTTCCCCAGCAGACATGAAGTGATGATGAATCCTCTGTCCCCTCGTGGTGGTAGGGAACGAGTAGGGACTTAAAAGCTGGGAAAGGGAGGAGAGGGAGGAGCAGGGTCACATCTGAGCCGCCACAGCACCAGACCAGGCTTGCAGGGACAGACTCACGTCCGCAGCACATACAACGATTGCCACCTGGCGGCACGGGCTCACACAACTGGCGTTGGCGTGGTGCACGAGGAATTTCAAACTCCCAGGCACTTGCGAGCATTGCAAAAGCTCTCCTGGCTCTCCAGCCCTCGGCTCCTGGCTGCTCCCTGGGCCTGTAGGAGGAATCCAGCCAGGATCCATTTGAAGCTTCTGGGGAGGCTGGAGTGAGGGAGGTGAAGAAGGAATAGATCCAGCACCCAGACTCCTACAGTTCTTGTGCACGAAGCCTGGTGCCCTTCGCCTGTAACTCCTACTGGTTTCCATCCTGCCCAGCATCAGTGGATTGAAGAACGATGCATTTTCGCTGTTTATGAGACATGGCAGGGACTGCAGTCCAGTCATGGGTATGCTGACAGCAAATTAAACCCTTTAACCTCAGGTCACAGTATAGCTCTGCTCCAACCTTTATTTTGGGAGGATTTATTATGAACTTTTATTTACTTCGATTCTTCATTTAGACAAACATCTTATAAGAAGTTGCTGTTGGAAATGAGATCATGCAGGGTTTGGGGATGGCAGTAACATTCATCCTGAAATCTCAGCCACAGATCCCAAGGCAGTACCAGAGACATCGCCACTGCAGGGAGGCTCAACCTGCTCATCCCTTCCAGCTCAAGGGCAGGGATTTGGGGCGATTCAGAAAGATTGGCCATTACCAGATAAAGAAAACCCTGCTCCAGCATTTACCTGCTAACCAGACAGAATGGGGAAAAGAAAACAGGGCAGAGAGAGGAGCATCATGAGTCCTACCAGCATCACGTTCGTAGACTCTGCCATCAGGCCCACGTACGGCTTCAAGACGTCGTAATGAAACCCTGGAGTCAGGAGTTTTCGGTGCTGGTGCCACTTGGGCCCATGTAAGATCAGCAACCCATTCCCTGGGAGAACACAGGCAAGGCATGTTTTGCTGGGCACAAGCAGGCTGCTCTCACCTGCCTGCAAACACAGCGTCAGCCTGCACGGAGCGTGATTAAATCTGCTGTCTGAGCTGCTGTGAGAGGATATTTCCAAATGGTGCCATCAGCTCCAGGGTTCCCAGAGCTGAGCAAAGCCCTGCTCATTGAAATGGCACAACAGTGCCTCTGAAAAGAAACACCAACACTGCTGGAACAGAGAAGTTCAGAACAGCAGATATATTTTTCACCAGTCCTCCACTGAATCTAAGCTTCTCCCATCACCACATTTGCTATCTGTGGACATGTAAGTATTTGTACATATGTCATGTCTGAACTTTCCTTCCTTGAAAATAAGTAGAACTACTCAGCACCTTTTTCAATAAACGTAATAATTGCAGGAAGCTTTTAGCTATAACTCCACCAAGGAACAAGTACAATGCTGTTTATTTACACCATGCTTTTGACTAACTTCAGAATCATTCCTGGCAGGCAAAGCCCTGAGAATACATACCAATCCATGGGACAAGGTATTTATAGCTGATGTTATCCTTGGGATCTGTAAAAAAAAAAACATTAAAAAGAGAAAACAAAATGCTAAATGTTTCAATAGCATGAAGCCACTGGTTTGCAGCTGAAAGCTGCCTCTGGGCTCTCACTTTTGGTTGGGTATGAAGCAAAATCAGTGGCATCCCTGCAGAACTCCCAGTATTTCACAACTAAACAACTTTGTCTCTGCCAGCTCAATAAGCACATATAAAAGCAGATGCCCACACCAGAAAAAACAAGAGTATTGGTAGTCCAAAGTCTGTGCAGTGTGATAAATGATTAACCCTCTCAGACACCACTGTTTGGCACCTTTTCTTCTCAATGCACCAAAGATACTTCTCTGCAGCAGGAGCCAGAGCTCTGAGCCTAGAAAGAAGCTCCCAGGTGTCTTCTCCTTGCTGGGGTCAGGCACTGAGTAGTTAACTTTTCAAGGAGAATTTGAGAAAGTCTGATTTTCCAGCACTGGATCTGGAGTCGGGTCAGCCCTGCAGCCCCCTGCCTGAAACACCCAGGGCACAGCATGAAGAAGGGGTATCTCTCCATGCCTTGAGATGATTTCTGCAAGAAAACCTCTCTGTGAAACCCTGCCTTGCTGTAAATTTTGAGGCTGGCATGGGAAATCTGCAGGCTGGGGTTGCTGCTCCACAGCTGAAGCCATAATCTCTCACCTCCTCTGGCCAACAGAATCTTGGCATAGTCAGGATCAGTGACAACCAGGAATGCTGAGAAACTCCCAAACCACAAAGGGTGAGCTTGTGGGTACTTCTGTGTCCAGAGCTGTGCCTTGTCCAGCACCTCTTCCTCCTTGAGAAACTAGTTGTGGAGAAGTAAAAAGAGAAAGAATACATAGATTTGGAGAAAAAAAAAAAAGTTAAATAATCTCCCAATACACTGTCTTAAAAGTTCAAGGTCTTTGTGATCACAAGACCAGATAAGGGCAAAGAAGGTGTTGTTCCTCTGTGTTTGCAGAGCATGGGAAGAAGGGATGTTTGCTACTTTTAAAGCTCATATAAAATAATTCTTTCTTATCACTTGACCCTAAGATAGAGAACATTCTTAGGCACCATGGTGGTGCCTATCAGCTTATATACGTTATCTGCTCTTTTTCCACGGCCACCCCATGGAAGACTCAGATTTGCCCCAGACAGCATCTGCATTTTGTGGCATGCAAATACATTCTCATTTGCACGTGGCTGAGCAATTAGCACCCTGCAGCTGGGAGAAAATACAGCAGCACTTTACAGCAGCCAACAGCATCGCTGCTGGGTCTGCCCCAGTGCAGCAATGCCTCCTCACTGGGAAACCACAGCTTCCTCCAGACATTTAGGTGGAGAAGGCCAATGTCCAGGCAAAATTCAACAGAATGAGTCCAAAGTCACCAGTGGAGTGAAGAGAACACTGGTTAACGTAATTACATTAAGAATTCATGGATTTCTGTGAATTGAATTTTATAGGCAATGAAGAGCTAGTGCTCCTAGAAAGATTTATCTCCTGTCCTTGGAAGCTGCAATCTGAGGAGCAGCATGAGCACCAGCATTCCTATCAGCAGCACTGGCAGGTTCACTCCAAAGTGATCACTGCTTTAGTGCTTGTATAGCCTGTGTTGTTTTGTACAGGCAATAGACAAAGAACAAGTGGAAAGATCCACAGTCACAGGCAGAGGAAAAACATCACAGAGACAAAACCGTGTAAGATTCTCTTTTCTTTGAACAGAAACTACTCTGGGCCAATATGCAAAGGGAAGGGTTTTGGTAAGCTAGGTCTGACATAGCTGCTGCTGCTTTGACTTGAAGCTTGAAGATTAATTAAATCAGCGTACTGGTGCAGAAATCAGACTCGAAGTCACCCTATTGACTGTATCAAGTGAATATTTGCTCAGTTGCCTTAATGCTGAGTTATCTCAGCTCAGCTTTTAGTCCGGCTGGTGTTTCTCAATCCAGGACACAGCTCATACTCAAATAATCGCCCACATCAAATAATCGGCCACGTGTGGCTTGTCTCAACGAGGATACTCAGGAGTCACAGGGTGTCTGCCAGGGGACTGCACAGGCTGTGTGGGGGCATGACCAGGTTCAGCTCCAAAGCCGAGCCCCGCTTCCTCACAAGCTGGGGGGGTCCCTGCAGCACATCCTGTGTGTCTCCCACACTCAGCAGAATTAGGAACTACATCCATTTATTACTTATTACAGAAAGCTCAGCTTCAACTTCGCTTACTCAGGTTCAAGATTTTGAACTTAATAAACAGAACCATCAATTTCTCTGATTTCAGGGATCAAGTTTTGGGGCAAAAGGAGGCAGCCCTCCTCAGTGCCCACCTCTTCAGCAATGCCAGCAGAAGCAGGGCTTGGCACGGTGCCTTTATCTAAGTGACACTTGAACATGTGAAAGTCCCTTTGATACAGCTGCTTGTGCTTCTCCTGTCATGAATCACAAAAAGCATAATGAAAGTAACTGATCTGATCAAGTCTCACTGGCAGAAGTCCTAATGCTAGAAGCCTTTGCATCCAACCTTGTTTTGGAGCAGCAGCCTTGGCTTGTGCTGTCAAGAACCATCCCTGTGCTGGCCAGAGGGTTGAATGGGTTTATTTGAGAGGAGAGGTTACCCTCAAGGTGAGTAACCTGCTGCACCGAGAACTCCTGGAGCAGAGGGTGTAAAGTTCTGTGAGCTGCAGAGGAACAGAAAGCTCCCACTCCTTTCCTTAATCAGGGCTCCAGCTACCAGGGTCTGCATGAAAGGCCATTACTTCTACTTCTTCCTCCCCTGGGGGCTTGAAAAGAAAAGTATAAACCCCACTTGGGTCTAAGAAAGAAAGGTAATTGCCTGATCTCATGCTGAAATGCAAGTTTTGAAATGGATCCAACACTAAAAGCATCTGGGAAGAGGCTTAAGGGCACTTTTAATGACTACACACTGATAGCAAATGAAAGAGAAAACACAGGAGCTGAAATCTGAGCATGAGGCTGTGCTGTGTGCAGCCAGAGCCGGGCTGGCTTCTCCCCACACAGGGCAGAAGTGGGCAAAGGGCTGCCGAGGCCCCCTTGTGCCAGCAGGGCAGTGACCCTGCTCTGCTCTGCTTCCCACCCACCCTGACCATGGGGAGTCACTTTGATCAGCTCAGGGCTGCCACTCTGGCTTTCAACTAAGTCGTGCTGCTGCAGTGAGACTGAACAGTCTACACAATGTCTTCCTGATATTTTAATGCCATTTCTACTGAGTGATTTGGATAAGCAGAGACTAATACCCAGAGAATGCTTTAAAACAAAGTGATCTATTCCCAGGAGATCCACCCAGAGCATGACAAATACATTGGAGATTCTAAACTGGCCTGGATCAAAACTGGCAAACAATCAGTTAAATCAACAGAACAGGAAATGTCGGTGCTCTCCCTGAATACAGCTCACAGGTCCTCCTCGAGGTGTGTGCAAACTTTGTATTCAGCATGTGCCCAGAGCACTGCCCGTTTCTTTGCTGGCTCGATGAATTGTTAGGCTTTGGGGAATTCAGCAGCACTAATCAGCAAATGATTAAATCTTCAAAAAAGGAATTCTCAAACAAACACTGTCTGAGGTAAAACTCGAGCCATGAACAACCTAGTTATGATGACAGCGAGTGATTGGCACAAATGGTTAAATTCCCTTCCAGGACAAATAGTCACAACTAACAAACAGGAGAACGTACTTTATTTAATTGCAGTTTTAAAGTCTAGCTGGCAGTGTAACAAAGCCCTGAACTGGCCCATCTTCATGCTTACATTGCCAAAAGACTGCTTGTCCTGTCCAGCACAGCAAAACTGGTGCTGCCACAGCACAGAGACAAGCCCCGGGAGGTCTCCTCCTGATTTCCCAGACACTTTTCAGGGTGCCAGTTATTTAATGTGCCACGGATTTGGCCACAGCAGGACATCAGCAGAGCCCAGCAGAGGGCAAGGTGATTTTAAGCAGCCTTCAGCACGTATGGAAAAGCCTTTTGCATCAGGCAAGCTCAGTTACACCTCGTGAGGCTGCTGATGAGTTGTGAAAATCTGTTTGCCACGGCAGCCATGGTGAACTGTGTGGGCGAGTGCATACCTCGGGGAGTAGTAGTCATCCCTGCCACCAGTGACCAGAACAATGCTCACCTGTGTACGTGGGTTTAGTTACTCATGACCTTAATGCAACTCTAAGAAGATCCACGGCCCCTGCGCAGGATGCAATGCCTGTGATGTGTTTTGTGGCTTAAACGTGGCTCAGAATGATCAGTTGTCTGGTTCACCTGGCCGTGAGGCCGATGCAAGCTGGCAGGGGAGGGAAAGTGCCTCTGGATCCCGGGAGCAGCAAGCATCGGCTCAGCATCTCATCTGCTCAGCATCTCGTCAGCTCAGCGCCGCAGGAGAGGTGCAGCAGCCCTGCCCTGGCTGTCAGAGGAGCAGAGAGGTGACAGTGGAGCCTGCCCGGGACAGAGCAGCGCGGCTCTGCTGCCTCCAGCACCGATGCCGGCTCACACCCCAGGATGACCTTGCCTATGCCACACTGTATTACCGCTCTCTTTACTTGCTAGCCAGCCACCACCCTTTTCCACCGTGCCGTCTGCAGCAGCCTGCGGGAGCTCTGCGTGAGCCATGCTTTCTCTAAGCGTCACAGACAGGGAAAGCACATTGGTGTGGGTGAGGAAAGGGATTGCCCATCTCTCACCTACCCCGAGGACTGGGAGCAGCTGTTCTCCCGGACCACGGGGACAAGTCCCACCAGCATCATTCCCACATGCCCCTCGGGAAAGGGGCTCCCCGCACTCCCCCTCGCTCCCGGCAGCGCAGACCCGGCTCTCCCCCACCTCGTGGACGTGGCCGAAGAGCCAGTGGGTCGGGTGCCCGGGGAAGTCGGCCAGCGCCCGGAGCAGCTCCCGCCGCCGGTGGAACAGCTGGATGGCTTTCAGCAGCACGCAGGTCAGGCAGAACACGGCGGCCAGGTGCAGCACCCTGGAGACATCCACACCCAGCCACAGGAGCTTCATCGTCCCGCTGAGAGCCGCCGGCGGCTGCCTCCGGTGGCTGCCTCCGGTGTCCCCCAGCGCCCCGGCGGCACCGGCCGCGGCAGCCAATGCGGGGCGGAGAGGCAGGTCCAGAGTCCGAGCGGCTGCCAAATCACGGCAGCGCTTGTTGGGAGGGAAGGGAAAGGAAAGGAAGGGAAGGGAAGAGGAGCATCCCGCGGGAACGCTCCGCTCGCCGCCGCACCGGCTGGGAGCTGCTGCCCGCCCCGAGTCCCCGCCGCCGGCACCGGCTGCCTCAGCGCCGGGACCGCAGGCTGAGGAGAGAGGGAAACACCGTACCCCGGGATTCCTTCTCCCGAGGTCTTCATCACATATTCCTGCCTCACAAGGTTTCACCCCCATCTCCACCCATTCCCATCCCGCATCCCGGCTGACGGCTCCCGCCCTCCATCCCTGTCTCCCTCCCCGCTGCCGGCAGTGAGCCGCATCCCAGCGCCGACCGGGACAGCATCTCCCCAGCAGCGAGCGCGGGGAATACCGCACCGCGACGGGCTGGCGATGCCAGGTGTCAGCCGAGGGCCAGGTACCGTGGCAGCTTTGGTACGGCTGTGGCACGGCTTGGTGGCAGATAGAGGGCAGGCAACCGCCGGGCCACACCGCTTCCCTGCCACCGCTATGTNCGCCGGCCCACACCGCTCCCCTGCCACCGCTATGTCTGCGAGCAGCAGCCCCCGCCGAGCCTGGTGGGCGAGCGGACAGAGCGGACCCAAGCGGGCGGCACCAACCGGGCCGTGCCCCCCGCCCCCTTCCCCGCCCGTCCCAGCTGCCGGGGGCGGGACTCGAACCCCGGCCCTGCGCTCG